>VMDR010000297.1:0-278902 GCA_007922815.1 Macrotus californicus
CTGTTATCTACATCTTACTTATGCCAATTATATGCTCATATCAGATGAAATTTATTGTTTATTTTTAAACTAGATATCCAAGTTATTGCTGTTCCTTTTATTAGCAAGATGCCCGTTTGTAAATTCTGAGAGAAAAGGAGTTTGACATAACAATCCATCTTTTCACTACACAAATACAAGCCCCATCTCACAAAACATGCCCATGAGCTCCAGAATAATGTTTGAAAGAGCAAATTGTTAACCAGGACTGGGAGGGGGGATCCCCCACAAAAATCAGTTTATGAAAGCAAAATATACTAATTTCAAGCTATGAAGGACTAATTGAGAAATAAAATTCAGGAAAGGACAAAGTGTTTTAGCTTTTGTCTGCTGAAAGATTAAAGAAAGAAAATGTTTTAAGAGTAATGTTCTGGAACAGACCTTTAAGGGCAGCTAATCTAGGTTATTTTGGAGGCAGATACATTCTTATGTGTTTATTTACTGTACTTAGTGCCAATTGTATTACTTTTCTCCTCGCCCTACCTTCTTTTTTTTTTTTTTTAAGATTTTTATTTATTTTTAGACAGGGGAAGGGAGGGAGAAAGAGAGGGGGAGAAACATCAATGCGTGGCTGCCTCTCACTTGGCCCCCACTGGGGACCCGGCCTGCTACCCAGGCATGTGCCCTGACTGGGAATCGAACCGGCAACCCTTTGGTTCGCAGCCCCCGCTCAATCCACTGAGCTACACCAGCCAGGGCTCTCCTTGCCCTACCTTCTAAGAGACTTTGGTCTTGTCAGCCAAAATTCTCAGGAAGTAATCAGTCACATCTCTACCTGCACTGCTTGGAGAGACATTATACCAGACCCAGTTCTTTCTAAGGCGCTGTTTATTTTCTCTGAAAAATAGGGAGATGCTCTTCCTCCCTTTTTCAGGAAGTCTGTTCCCTTCTTAAACGACAGAAAAATTAAAATAGCACTTTAAAAAATAAAATGAAAAGTTTGTAACTTCTGCTTTAAGAAAACTGTCTTTTCAGAGTAATTCAGAAGACAAAATTTTTGTAAACAGTGGATGATGATTTGAAGTGAAGGGTGCCTTTTTTCCCTTTTGGTTAGGAGAGTTTCTAGTCCTGGTTGCGTGTGTAAAAAAAATTAGAGTTACAGATTACACAAAGTAAAAATTTCCTGTTTACAGTCAAAATGCTTATCCTTGCATTTAATCTTCGGAAGAAACTCTTCAGTTTGATTCAGTAGCATCTTATATATAACTTCTGATACCTGTGCCTGCTATTCTAAGGCAGTCAGGAAAAGTGTGGTCTGTGAATATATCTCTTATACTTACGTTTGGGATTCTTTTTTCCCTTGTCTTAAAAAATATATGGCAATAGACTTGTATTTGTGAATGTGTATGTTTGTTGGAGTTGCTCATGGCTGCATCTAAACTTTCCATTGTTCAATTAGATGAAGACTAATGAATATATACGTATATTTGACATTATATATTTATGTTACAGGTGTCCCATTTCCCAAAAACTTTATGTCTGTGGCAAAGACCATTCTAAAGCGTCTGTTCAGGGTGTATGCCCACATTTATCACCAGCACTTTGATTCTGTGATGCAGCTGCAAGAGGAGGCCCACCTCAACACCTCCTTTAAGCACTTTATTTTTTTTGTTCAGGTAAGTTGAACCACGTTGATTTCTGTGTCCTTCGACTTGGACATACTTGGCTTGGTAACTTTAATAAAGAGCAATTTATAGTCTTATTTATAGATATAAAGCTAAGTTTAAGCAGGGTGCTCATTTCTCCTTGCCACATGGTTTATTTCATTGATGTGCGTGCACAGCAGCACAGAAGGCATCACCTCCATGTTGGGCTTTCTGCCTCTGACTGCCCAGGTCTCTGCTAGGGTATGACAGAGAGCACCAGAAATTCAGGAAAACTTGTCCATGTCCTTCTGATCCACCACTGCTGGGTGCAGGGACACTATGAAAAGTGTCTGAAGTTGGATTGTTTTATGAGATGTCTATGCCTGGAAGAGAAAGAACTTCTTACCTGCTGTCTTGGGTTCAGTTTTCAAACGTCCTCCCTAAGGCCAAATCTTAGGAAGTCAGCAGCTAGAAACGTCAAAAAAGCCTACTGCCTTCAGAAATGTGGCTCATTTCCTTATGGGCTCTCAACTGGAATTGAAACTTTTAAAATATCAATATAATTCACATTGTTTGAAAAAGATAACAAGAAGTCGGTGCTTCTTTAGCCTCACTTTAGAGATATATAATTCTGTTGGGCTGGCCAAAAAGTCTGTTAGGTTTTATCCATAAAATAAAACACACACTTTTCATTTTCACCAATAACTTTATTGATTGGGGCATTTTGAGTATGTCGACTGTCTTCTGCTGTTGGCTTCTCGTGGGTGGGGGCCGAGGGTGCTGCTAAACGTCTTCCAGTGCATGAGACAGCCCGTCCCACAGCAAAGAGTTATTTGGCCACAGTGTCAGCAGTACCAAGAAACTTCGCAGACCACTCTTGATGTGCTGGCTCATTCAGAGCACCTTCTCCACACACTGCACAAGTCTTTCCTCGCGTTTCAGTTGCATTTTTACCTTTCTTGAAATAATAAAGGATACTACACTGAAAATGTTGTGTATCTTCTTCCATCTTAATATTTATACGGCTGCATAAAAATTCACCAGTTTTGCTGAGTTGCTTTTTTTAAGTGTACCCTGGTATGACAGCTGTCACAATACAGTCTAACAACTGTTTCGAGTGAAGTTAAAGGCAGCCGAGGGCCACTAGAGCCGTTATGTGGAAAGAACGTGATGGATTTTTTGGCTAACCCGGTATATGCAAATTATAAATATGTCTAGATATTTTTGTGGAAAACCATCAACTCAAGATACTGAGTATTACAGTTCTATGAGGCTCACAAAGGAGGTGGTACTGTGCGCTCTTCTCTATTTTCCTTTGGGGAGTGTTGCAGGCACAGACCCACTGGGCGGCCGGAGCCGTAGACACACGAAGTTAAAAGGTCTGCTGCCCCGGGCTGGCCACTCCCAGAGGTTCTGTGTACAGTTTTCAGACCATTTCTGCGTAAATGTAGACATACTCCGTTTTGATTTTAATGTTTTACACAGTGAACACCATGGTGTTGTGTATATTTGCTTATTTAGTGAGTCCCCTATATTTTAGAAAGGAGTAAAACATTTCATTTTAAAATGTTCACAGAGACCATTTCATAGGGTTGGGAATATCTTGTCTGAATGACGTTTACATAGTTTTAATTTTAGATCTATTTTAAAATTTTACTTTTCTTCTCTTTTTAGGAGTTTAATCTGATTGATAGGCGTGAATTGGCACCTCTTCAGGAACTAATTGAAAAGCTTGGATCAAAAGACAGATAAATGTTTCTTCTAGAGCACAGCTACCCTCTTGCTTCATCTACTGCTAGAGCTATCTCATTGCTATATCTGTTAGAGACTAGTAATGCAAACTTTGCAAAAACGGGAGATAAAGACCTATTGTCTGTGTCTCCTGATGAAACTGTCCCAAAGGTAGGTTGGCCTAGCACCTTCCGAGTGAGAATTCAGGACACAGCCGAATCTGAGGCACTGTGTGACCACACCTGTCACTGTCAGAGTCACACTTGGTTTTAATAGTGAGATTAATCTGTAGTTTATCTGTTTACTTATTTTACTAGAGAAAATGATTTAGTCTGTTTCAGGTTACAGCATAATAGATACTAAGGATTTCCACCAATTATTTATTAGCAAGTTTCCACAAAAAACTTCCTCAAAACTCAGATCAATTTTATTCTGCTTTTATTTTACAAATAGAAGAGATATTTTCAAGTTTCCTTAAGATTTAGAACATTTGTGTCCCTTTGGATGACATTGTAGTTCGAAGTTGTATACTGGTGTTTTTATAGATAATACACGTATATTTTTTCAAAGTCCATGATTGCAATTTAAATTGTTATTGACATGTATGGGAATAACCACAGTTATTTCTAAAATGACTTTATTTTTTAATCTGTGTTGGGGATTTTGTTCACATGAAACTATCTAAATGTTTAGGAATGTGTATCAAATAATTTTTTTAAAGCGTTTAAGGGTGGTCTTGTAGATTTTTAAAAAACATTCAGATTAATTTGAATGTGTATCTTTTGGCTGAAAGAAGCAAACTTCCAAAAAATTGTGACAGATTTGGGTTTCCGACCACTATTTTCATTCACGTTGTCTTTCAGAGGCAACGTGAAAATCTGGCTAGGAGAATGGAAGAAAGTACTCCATTGCTTTGTTTGGAGTTTCCTTTTTTAAATAATTACTCTGTATGTTTTTATTGTGGCTTGAGACTTAGTCACAGTACTGTAGAAATGCACCAACCTTATCCCAATAAGGACTAAACTTAAGGAAAACCACAATAAAGAAAGGTGTACACATTTTGTAACACAGCTTAAAGTTTGGTGTGTTACCTGTTCTTGCGTGTGTGTGTGTGTGTGTGTGCACGCACACGCACGCATATAAATGAGACAACATGGGAGGAATAAGTAAAAAAAAAATCTTCATTCTGTTAATATCAAAGAATGAATTGAGCCACCATAGGGGTTTTATTCTGCATTAATCGTTTTTGTATCAAAACTTGAAATTATTTCTATCAGATAAAAAGAATCTTCCCTGTTAATGAGGAGCAGATCGGATTTCCATTAGGGTTGTGGGATTTAGTAAACACTGACTGTTTAGATAGGTTGAGGCACAGGCACACTAAAGGCTTGCCAGATGGGTCACTTTAAGCTCATGACCCTGTTTCAGAGTTGTGACTTTTGCAGAGTGCTCACCAGCATCTGGATGGATTTGGCAAAGGTTAGTTTTGATAGGGTTTTTGTTTATTTTTATTATTCCACCAGAGTATAAAAGGAGAGAGTTCCTTAGAAATGCCACTTTTGTAGTAATTCAATTTAAATAAGTTATCAAATATATACAGAATTTTAAAGGAAACAAAACATTTCATCTTATTAGGCTGAAATCATACCCCGTTTCAGGAATTAAAAAGTGGGATAATCACTTACCAAAAAAGAGAAAAGCCCTCTATAAGACGTGCCACAATCCATGTTTTAAGTTTATTCAAAGGTTCCTGTCAGGTGGTCTGTGTGATCTTTATGTTGATCATTTCCGGACAAGAAAGCAGGTTTCTAGATGCCACTGAGAGTTACTTCCTCTCTTGTTGGCTTAATCAGGCCTGCAAGGAATGAAATTAGATTTCTCAGCCAGGGTTGTGCTTTCATTATCATCTTTGATATTCTCAAACACAAGGGTTCTCGCTTTTCTCCGTTTATTTTCAGTGATAGAAATCCTCTCTTCAAGACCCAGCCCCAAAATGAACCAAAGATGGTCACGTTCGAATAGTATAAAGGCAGCTTACTAATGACACAAATAAAAGTGTTGGTGATTTGAGACTCAGAATGTCCTTTTTAAAAAACTAAAAACATTGCCAGGTTTCCATGCTAATCGGGCTTAACCAACAGTGCATCCGAACTTCAGTGTTAGCATCCTTTGTTTACATCCAAGGCCAGGGAGGCGAGGGCAGGAGAGCTGGAGGAATGGGGAGAGGATGGCCCCTTCCTGACTTGAGGGCCAACTTTTGATGAGTTGGAAGGCATCAGCCTGTCTTTGACTCCTCTCTTGATTTATCTCCCTGTGCCCGGGCTTTGCCTGTTTGATGGCACTCTCTACCCTGACCCTCCTCATCACCAGTCATCTCTCAGTGTCTGCTCCGCCCTCCTGCCTGATAAGTCAGGGTGGAGAGTACTTTGTGAATTGTGCAGTTCATCCTTTGGTGCTTCTATTTCCAGGCCTTTAAAAAGACTTTTGGACAATGATGCGCATACTAGTTTTTGTATTGACAGCCAAATGTATCCTTTTTTCTTTTCCAGACTGATAAAGTGATTTTAGAGGGCCACAAGCTAACAGTGTTTCCTTTTACAGACTTGGAGAGCTCTGGCTCTCGTGGCTGCTTGCTCAAGAAATGCAAATCGGTAGTCACATGACTCTGATAACCACAGAAGGAGACTTTGCTCAGTAGTGTGAGGCCAGAGGAGCAGTCCTGGTCGTGATTTTAACCTTTGCGAATATTGCCGAGGCTTTCTGATTATACTGTTGGCCTTTTCTCTGAGCAGTGAGGTTATGCTAGAAGTGGAGCTTCTAAACTTAACATTATTACCTCAGAAGCGCCAATAAACCAGGCCCAAAGAATGTAAGTCCTAGAAATTTGCTTCCCAGCAGCCTCAGTCACGGCTCTGGTGTTGCCCAGCCTGGTTAGAGGAGGCTGCCTCTTGTCTGTAGCTGAACAGTGCTGGCGGGGCCGTCAGACTGAGCGCCTTCAGCAGGAACATGCCTTCCTCCTGGCACCTGCTCATTAAGTGGGCTTACTATTGTAGAATTTTGGGAAAATACTGAGGGACAGTAGTGGTCCCTCAGTCTCCTGTGTTTTTGCATTATTTTGATATTTCAGACTGTAAAAGACTTTGGGGGGATATTATATGTGATAGCAGTGATTTTATTGAGGCAACTGCATTGAAACTCACTCGGGTTTTCTCTCAGCAGATTCTATTCCAAACAAGCATTCTGTAAATCCAAATGGATTGCCAGTGTGCTGTAGATTGTACAACATTCTGTGTTTGATCTACATAGAAAAATAGCTTGCATAAGTTAGTCTTGGTTACCATCTAAAATATTTTTAAATGTTCTTTACATGAAAATTTATGTTGTATTTTTAAACCTTTAGGGGCTTTATCTATTTTTCTAAGTCAGTTAACTGTACTTTACAAAAAGGTATTTTGTATCTACTTTTGTAACTTCATCAGAATAAAATATATTGAAAGAAATGACTAAATTGTCTCGGTATGCTTATTTGTGAAACTTGATAATTTTGCAGCTTCTGTACGAGGTTGTCTTTGCTTATCATTTAGTAGTTAAAATATTTTCTTAACTCTTAGAAGAAAGGGTTCAGTGGCTAAAACCCATCCCAGGGGAAAGGTAATCTCCAAGCTCGTGACGACCCCTTGTACTTTCCTAGCTGTGAGATTAAGAACAGGGGAGGGGAGAGACCGGACTCCTTAATTTTCTGATGTGGGAACTGAGTACTCAGCATTGTCTGAAAGGCAACGCCCTTCCCCGCAGGAAGTCATTTTTCATTATTGGAGAAATATTAGAACTGATTTTAGGTCTATTCAAAATAGCAGTCCTAGAATTGTTTTGACCTTTTTTGAGTGAAGTTAAAATGAAAAACTTAATGTGGCTCAATAATATGGGTTAACACTCATTGCCTTTAAGATGAGTATCACATCTTAAAGGCAGCCTTATAGCTGAGTGTAAGCTCCAGTCAGTTTTGGATTTTTTCAGACAGTTCTTTATTAGACCTAAAATTGACCACAAAAATACTAAGTTTGTGTGGGTGTCTAATGGCTAAATTTGGAAGTTATTTCAAACTTTATAAATGAGTAGTAGGGTAACCCACGTCATGTTTGGAAGGGCCAGAGTCGGGCTTCAAAGCTGTACAGCCAGAAATGATGTCCTAAACCATGTCTTGAGCCTCTAGCAGCGGACCGGTCGCTGTCGGGCTTAGTGTGGACACTACAGCCTGCACCGCTGTGGCTGACCACTAGATGTCAGTCTGGGCTCCTCCCAAAAGCTAGATGTAGGAGTCCTGACCAGAGAGGATTTTACCTAGTACCTTTTGTGTGTCTTCCTAATCAAAAACTTACACGGATGCCTTTGATTGACAGTTCCTAGATCACATACCTCAGTCCTGGCTGCAAGAGAGATCGGGAAAAGTTTCTGGGTTTCACTGAAGGGTTCAGAGTTTATAGCAAAATTGTTTGAAAGATCTGGATGGTCCAAAAGCTTGGACTGACTGCTGCTCTGTGAGCTTTTTGTTACTGTTCTGTGAAGAGATAAGAGTTTTCACCAGAATGTAAGTATCCAAGCACACTGTTGAGCTCAGCTGACGTTTTTTTGTAGCATGTTTGCTAAATGAAGGAAGTAGATTATTGGTTCAGATTCTGATGTCAAGCTCCTTGTCTCACAGCTGACCAGCACTTTGAATATCCCCTCCTTAAAGAAACTTACCGTTTTAGGGGAGTTCTTTAGCAGGTTCTCTCATTTAATCCTTATAGCAGCCTGGGGAAGAGGTTGACAGTTGAGATGTAAGGACTTTTTCAGTGTTTGTTTTTCAATGTCATGAAAACTCAGACTTTAAATAGCGAGTTCATAGTGAGGTAGGTCTGTTCCTCTAAGTTGCATTTTCAAAAATTCTGTGTGTTGGAGAATGCTAGGAGGCTTTACAAAATGGCTGCGATTAGTTTTTTACTGATAAAGTATGAAAGATGTATTCAAATAGAGCCTACCTAAGGAATTTTCTGTAGCTAGCTCAGATGCAAACGTAGCTAGGAAAGCTGGGAAAGATCATGGACCCACACAAGTAAAGATAAGAGAACCTCAAGTTAGGGCAAAAAAAGTAAAGTCCAGGAGAGACATGGGACTGAAGGCACTAATAACAGTAAAATTGGCTTTTTATTTACTTCTGTCATAAAAAAAATCATACTTGAACTGTTAAATTGGAATGAATCTGGAAGGCCATGATGGGTGAGCTTGTTCTACAAATCCTCTTCTGAAAAGGTTCAGGTTCACAATGGGACTGGAACTGTTACACCACACTCAGTTCTGTTCAGTGATCACAGTGCGAGCACTTTGTCTCCACCATCCTGGGCCGTTGGTCACACTGTGGATGAATAAAACAAGGTCCTGTCGGAGCCTATGGGCCAGTGGGAGGAACACACAGCACTAAAGGGCCGTATGTGCAATAAAAGACACGAGCTGCGGGCCCTTGGTTTACTGAGGGGCAGTCAGAGGTGGCTCCCTGGAGAACGGAAGGCTTGGACTGGCTTCAACGATGGGTAAGAGCATAATCAAACTCGTAGCATGCTTGTGCAGGGGAGTACAGGCAGTCGTCAGTGAAGGGTGGGCTTCCCTTTGAAAGGCAGGGGGTAAGTCATGAAGGGACTAGGGTTTTTGCCAGTAGGTGATGGGGAGTCTGAAGGATTTTAAGCAAATACTGAACGGATTTTCATCTCAGATGGCTCTGATAGCAGTGTGGAAACAGGGCGTGGGGGAGAGGGGGGGCAGGTACTAGGCCAGAGTATCAGTAGTCCGAAGTGACAGATAATGTGAGCAGTTGTTAAATTCTGGGGAAAAGGAACTTCAGAGATAGATAAAAGTACTGATTTTCAACAAAGGAGGAGGAATTCTGCAAATACAAATGAGCGAATTCAACATGGGTCTCTTAGTTACAAGCGACAAACCAAATGTAAACAATATAATCAGAGACACTTCAAAAGGGAGCCAGATCTGCCACACCAGAGGAACTGCCTTGCATGGCTCGTAACTCAAACCTTGGGGTATATAACTTTTGGATTGGGCCTAACCAACCGTGTTCCCCAAAGAACTTCGCAGAGATAACAAAGTTATGATGACCACTGGACTGAAAACTAAAAGCACTTTAAAAGTAGCATCACTATGGTATCTGCACCAATAAGAAATGCTTACACCAATAGCACCAATGATGTAATTGTTCTTTTCCTTTCTCAAGCCCGGTGCCTTTGTTGCCTAATCAGAACATTATTTGTGGGCTTCTGCCTGAATCAATGGTTCCCAAATACCTATTCTTACTGATCTCACATAAACACGTTTGCCTCTCACTTTGAAAGGTCTTTTTATTTTTAAGTTTACCATCTAAAATGACTCGTGCTCATATCTGGCACTGCTGGCTTCCAGTTGCACAAGCAACGTGAAACTTGTCTCCCCTCAGCTCTGCTTTCTTCTGTGTCTGCTTCGTTTCCAAAGTGGCTCTGCCCAAGGGGTTGTAAAGACTGCTTCGCAATCCAGTTGGAAACGATCTTTTCTTTAGTTCTATAAAATTCCCTAGACCATCTCATTGGGACCAACTCTAAACTAATTCCTGTGTCTTATTGGCCAGACCTGGGTCTAGTGATCACTCCTCATCTGAACCATGTGGTTTCAGTAGCAAAGGGGCGGTTCACCACTACACTAATAGATAAAGTATTTTTGGCCGCTTTAATTATATCATTGACATCAGTGAAGAAAAAAACCCTCTTTAATCCTTCAAACATAATTTTTAAGCAATCAACAAAAAATGTGAGAGGCTATTGCAGTAATTCAAAGAACAATTCAGTGAGAGCCAAGAGGTAGGGGTCACTCGATACTGGAAGGAATGGGCACATTTAGCTGAGCACTTCAAAGAACTGTAGCTCTGACTGGTGTGGCTCGGTGGGTTGGGCGTCCTCCCGCAAATGCAAACCGAAAGGTTGCCAGTTGATTCCGGGTTAGGGCTCATGCCTGGCTTGTGGGTCGGTCCTCAGTTTGGGGCTCTCGAGAAGCAACCCATCCGATGTTTCCCTCGCACATCGATGTTTGTGTCTCTCCCTCTCTTTGACTCCTTCCCTCCCTCTCTCTAAAAATAAATAAAATCTTTAAAAAGCAAAAACAAAAACCAACAGCTGTAGGTCTGACCAACCCATCCATTTGAAACGCTGAAGGTCATTGCTTGGATAGGCGGAATTAAATAGCGAAAAGAGCTGGAAAAGGCTACAGGATATAACAGGCCACGTGCTGCAAACAATACAGCTAGAAAGAGAAAGGGCTTCCTAGAATTTTCGCCTTGACGTCTGTCTGATGTACTCCAGAGGCCGGGCAGTTTTTGCTGACAATCACACCTCCTGGCTCCAGCTTCCACTACATTCTTGGGACTCCACGGCCTGTGGAGTCTCCGCCTCTGGTGGGCCGTGTCTCGCAGGCACTGTAAACCCAGGCAAGTCCAAAGCTGAGTTTGCCGCCGCTCTTCATGCCCAACCTGTCCCTCCTCCACCTATTTCGTTGTTCAAGCCAGACATTTGGGAGTCGTCCCAGAGGCCTTCCTCACCCCCAATTCAGTCACCACATTCCATTCACCTCTCAAATATCTCAATTCATTCCTCCTATCCCTGCGGCCGCTACTCGAGTTCAGCCTCGAGTCTCACTTGGACTGAGAACCCCGTCCTCAGCTCCAATTCCTGCTCCTTACAGTCCCTTGCAGGAGCCACCGGGACCTTTCAAAAACACAGACCTGAAAAGGACATCCCTGCTCAAAGTCCTGCCCCGGCTCCCCTTTTCTGGAGGAAGAAACCCAAGCTCCTCATTGAGAAGCCAGGTTGCGGGGCGGGGAGGGATCCGGGGTAGGTAGTGAAGTTCCGCCTCGGGCGCGAGGGGCACTGGGATGAAGGGAAGTAGAACCGAGGGTACCCGAGTAGTGTTTCTGGGCTGGGGGTAGGGACCCGCGGGTGGAACGAGGCTGGGGGGAGCGTGTCGACGCGCCGCGAGCGCGGGGGAAGGCGGAGCCCCGAGCAGGCGGCGCGGCGCGGCGTGTTCCGAGGGACGCGTCCCTGGGGACCTGGCCCGGCGCTGGGATGGGACAGGCGGCCCGCGGCCTCCGGGCGGCAGGGGGCGGCCTCGCCCACCGCGGAGGCTTTCGGTCCCGGGCTCCGCGGCTTTCGGGAGACGCGGCGACCTCGGGCGGCTGGTCGCGTCGGCCGGGCATGGCGGCGTGGATCCCGGCCGCGGCAGCGCTGCTGCTCCGTCGGATCCGCGGGGTGAGCACGCCCCGGGGCGGGAGCTGCGGAGGGCCGGCGGGGCCGGGGCAGCGGGCTCGGAGTCCTTTCTGTCATTCATTCGTTCTTTGGTTCGTTCATTCAGTGGGCCCGGGCAACCGGATTCGGAGAAGTGTCAGGCCCTGGCGCGCCGGGGGTCCTCCCGAGCTAGGTGGAGGTCGCCGAGGGAAACAGACAGCTAAACAACAGTCATAATACAGCAGGCACGGTCAGGCAGTGTTGACCTTTCGAGCCGAAGACATAGGAATCCCAGCCATCCTAGGGTCACAGCGTGGGTGCCGGGCAGTGTGGCGGGGTCTGGACTGTGGGGACGTCCTCCGGCCTCGTTGACCTTGGCCTGCCGAAAATCCCACGCTCCCGGAGTCGAAGCCCAGCAGAGGGCACTCACTACGCGCTCTCCTAGTTTTCTCTCCCCCTTTCTGATCCACCCTTTCCTCACTTCATCCACTTCTTTCCCTTTCCTCTCTACTCTTCCTTCTCCCCTGCTGGTCTTAGACCTGCCTCCTGGAAGTTCTACAGGTGGCTTTCAGAGTGGAGCGGCCGCGCCTGGGGATTGCCTGTTTAAAGGCCGCTGCCCGCAGATCTGCTGAGATGAAGGAAAGGCTTCTCCCAAGAAATCTGCAGTGCTAATTACCCCCACCCCCACTCCTTGGCGACTACCCTTCCTCCTGCCACCTGATTATTCCCTCCCTCTGCCCTCCACGCTGCTTTCCTCAGAAGAGGCTCCACCCCACCCCACCCCCCAGTTTTAACCAGGTCTACGGTGGGGGGGGCCCCCTCCAGGTCAACATCAAGTTCGTCTCCCTTCACACACAGTCTAAGTCCAAATCAGCTGCCTCCCATGCTTATCTGCAGCCTCCAAGTAGGCATGTCCTGAACTGTGTGGCTCTTCTGCTTGTTCATTCATCCACCCAGCCATTTGTCACCCACTCTGCCTGAGGGCCTGCCCTGGGTGCAGCTCTGGAAGGCAGCAGTAACGGGACAGCCTCAGTCTTGGCCTTTGAGAGCTGTTGGTGAAAGAGCCAGTGCCCAGGTCACTTTAAAGAAGATGCTCTGAGATTCTGTAACACAGGACCTTGCTCTGAGCCATCAGGAAAGGCTTGAGGACAGGCAGGACTGATGGAGGGGAGGTACCTTTAACACCAGCCCTTGATAAACAGTGCTGGTGTCTTCCTCCCTGCCATCCTCCAGTCAGGGACCCAAGCTGGTGCTACTCCCCGCCAGGCATCCTACCTGGCTAGCTTCAAAAGGCACTGCTTGGTGCAGGTTACTTTGGCACCAAGACCCCTACGTCCAAAATCTTTAGCCTGACATTCAGGACCTGCCGTGTTCTTTTCAGTCTCGCTTCTCAGGACCAACCCAGCCAAGGGGCTGCTGACCTGATTTTCTGCCCCTCACCCCCTAAGGGTGGAGATATGTTCCCCTCAGAAGCACTGGCTCCCTGTGGTAGCCATTAGGGGCCCGGGGTGGGGGGTTGCCGAGTGGTTGCCAATGGTAAACAGTCTAAAAAGGTTTCTCCTTCGTGTCCTTTAATAGAATTCTGCTGCTTCTCCTCAGTGAGAATTTGTTCATGTAGCAAAGGGTTGCTGGCTTATTGAGGTCACAAGGTCATATCCCACTGCAGAGACTGGAATGTTCATCGGGTTTAAAGGGTGGGGGGTACTGGGCCCCATCGGGGAGTGCCTGGTCAGTCACACCTAGGGTTAGCAGGGCACAGCTGCCTGGCCTCTCCCGGCTCTGCCTTTCACGAATGGGCGCAGCCTCGGGCATGTTACTTAATGCCTGCTTCCTCCCCTGTAAAGCTGGCGTCATGATAGCATCTCGCGGCATTATCATGACCAGTTAAACGCCCGTTGAATTGGGTTTGGAGCCTTGTTCATCTAGAGTCATAGTGAGTTATTTACAATCACTCCTGCCTCCACCCCAAGACAGTTTATTCTGCACCCCGTGGAGCTTAAGTGGGCATCTGACACCACACAGCTCCTCTGACGGAGCCCATGGCCAGGCTGGCCCAGCCTGGTAGGAAAATGGCAGGTGGGGCAAAATGACACTGGGGGCAGTGTCGTCGTGCTCAGCCATGACTCCTCTCTTCCGTGGCAGCTTCCTCTTCTTCACTGTGCCCAGCGGATGTTTGCCTCGCAGACTGAGGGGGAGCTCAAAGTAACCCAAATTCTCAAAGAAAACTTTCCTCAAGCTACAACTATCAAAGTCACTGACATTTCAGGTAAGCTTTTCTTTCATCTTCTCACAGAGTTTGGCAGGGTTTTGTCCTCTGGAGGTTTGGGCAGAGGGCAGGGTTGGGGGGTAGCTTAGCAGAGGGAATATGATCACTTCTCTGTGTGTGGCTTTGGGGCAGATGTGGATACATCTGTAGGGATACAGAAACATCGGGGGAGCTGTGGGGACGAGGTCCCTCTCAGTCACCCCCGGGGTCTGGTCCACAGTCTTTCCTTTGACTGCGACGTGGGCTTTGAGAAAATTTCCCCACACTCTTCTGATACCCTTGAATGTCAGAGCTGGAGTGGACCCCAGGAGGAGTTTGTCCCTTTGAGGAAAGTAACTGCCTCACTTTTTCCATGAGGAGATGAGCCCAGGGAGACCAAGGAACCTACCCAGTCCCTCATAGGGAGGAGGGGACAGAACCAGAACCAGGACCCAGGGCAGACCCTGCTCTGGGCCCAGTTCTGCCCCAGCCAGACCCTGCTTTTCTCAGATGGCCACTGGCCCCTCACAGCTCAGGCTGGCTGTGTGCTAGGAGCAGGCTGGGCCATCACCTGCTGCACCCACAGGACGGGGAAGATAGGACCTTTTTGCAGACACACCCATGGGGCGGCCTGGCAGTGGGTGTGCCCTTGGCTCCCCACACCCAGACTTGGCTTTGCCACTCTGCTTTGCCACAATGCTGGCTCACAGGTTTTTCTGAGGGCATAACATTTACAAGGATTGGGAGAAGGTTTAGAAAGTAGTTTTTTGCCCTGGCTGGGTAGCTCAGTTAAGTGTTGTCCTGATATGCCAAGGTTGTGGGTTCGATCCCTGGTCAGGGCACATAACAAGAATCGACCGATGAATGTGTAAATAAGTGGAATAACAAATTGGTGTTTCCCTCTCTCCCCCCACTTCCCCTCTTCCTCTCTTAAAAATCAATAATAATAAAAAAGGATACCCTTTTTGGTGATGCTCAGTTGGTTGGAGCGTCATCCTGTAACCAAAAGGTTGCAGGTTCGATTCCCGGTCAGGGCACAACCTGGGCTGCAGGTTCCGTCCCCGGTTTGGGCGCGTGTGGGAGGCAACTTTGAATGCTCCTCTCTCGAGTCGATGTTTCTCTCTCTCCCTCTCCATCTCTCTCTCTCTACAAAGTAATAGAGGAGGACTGCTTCAGTCCCCCAGAACCACTGCCTTTTCGTTCTTTGTACTTCATGTTCTAAAAGAACTTTCCAGAACCAGTCAAGATGGAGACATAGGTAAATAAATACATTTTGCCTTCTTGCACAACTATAGCAGAAATTACATCTAGACTACAAAACAAATATCACTGAGAATTGTCAGAAAATTGAGCTGTATGGAAGTCCAACAACCAAGGATTTAAAGAAGCCACATTCATCCGGACAGGTAGGAGGGCGGAGACGGAGATGCGCAGAGAGGTGGGGTGAGATGGAGAAGTATGGATACATGGAGTGGCGCGGAGAGGTGCGGAGACCCAGTCAGATGGTCCCACAGCTACGTGTGGTGGATAGAAATTGGGAGGGATACCTCAGGAGCAAGGGATCCCAGCTCCAGACCAGACCACCCAACTCAGGGTTCCAGTGCCAGGAAGATAAGACCCCATAACTACTGGCTGTAAAAACCAGTGGGACTTGGGCAGTGGAAGAAACTGGGATTCTCAAGAGGCTCTTCTTAAAGGGCCCTCAATGGACTTAGGACTCTTGCAGACCTACCCTCTCTGGGATTCAGCACCAGGGGCCACATCTGGAAGGGCACCAGTGGCATATGGGGAGAAAGCAAAGTGACTGGCAACAGGGCAAGTGCCGGGAGACAGCTTCCTCCCGGGCAAAACTCCTGAGGACAGGCAGTGGCATTGTCCCCTTGTGAGCCCTCTCCTACACAGAGCAACACAGTGGTGACATGGGTTGCCCTGCCGTGGTGATTACCTAAGGCTCCACCCCATCCAGCTTATAGGTGTGCTTTTCTACAATAGGGCCACAGTACTAAGACAGGGAGTCAAAGCAGCTCTACCTAATACACAGAAACCAACACAATGAGGCTGCCAAAATGAAGACACAAAGAAATATGGCCCAAATGAAAGAACAGAACAAAACTCCAGAAAAAGAACTAAACAAAATGGAGATAAGCAACCTATCAGATGCAGAGTTCAAAATACTGGTATCAGGATGCTCCAGGAACTCACTATACACTTCAACGGCATAAAAAAGACACAGGCAGAAGTGAAGGTTACATTAAGTGAAATGAAGAAATATCTACAGGGACTCAAAAGTGGAGGGGATGAAGCTGAGAATCAAATCAACAATTTGGAACATAGGAACAAAAAAGCATTCAATCAGAAGAGCAAGAGGAAAAAAGGATTAAAAAAAACATAGGCTCAGGAGCTTCTGGGACAACTTCACACACACCACCATCCAATCATAGGGTGCCAGAAGGAGAAGAGAAAGAGCAAGAAATTGAAAACTTATTTGAAAAAATAATGAAAGAGAACTTCTCCAATTTGGTGAAGGAAATAGAGATACAAGTCCAGGAAGCATAGAGAGTCCCAAAAAAGATGGACCCAAACAGGACAACTCCAAGACTCACTGTAATTAAAATGCCAAACGTTAAAGAGAGAATCTTAAAGGCAGCAAGAGAAAAGCAGACAGTAACCTACAAAGGAGTGCCCATAAGACTGTCAGCTGATTTCTCCAAAGAAACCTTGCAGGCAAGAAGGGGCTGGCAAGAAGTATTCCAAGTCATGAAAGCCAAGGAACTACATCCAACATTACTCTATCCAGCAAAGCTATCATTTAGAATGGAAGGGCAGATAAAGTGCTTCCCAGATAAGGTTAAGTTAAAGGAGTTCATCATCACCAAGCCCTTATTATATGGAATGCTAAAGGAAATTATAGAAGAAAAAGAAGATCAAAACTGTGAACGCTAAAATGGCAATAAATTCACAACTATGAATAGTTGAATCCAAATAACAAACTATGCAGACAAACAGAACAGGAACAGAATCATAGACATGGAGATCTTTCGGAGTGTTATCAGTTGAGAAAGGGAAGGAGGAGAACAGGGGGAAAGGTATTAAGAAGATTAAGAAGAGGTTAAGAAGCATAAATGGTAGGTACAAAATAGACAGGGGGCTGTTAAGAACTGTAAAGGAAATGGAGAAGCCAAAGAACTTGTATGCACGACCCATAGACGTGAACTAAGAGGTGTGGGGATTGTTGGAGGGAATGGGGGTACGTGGTAGAGGGGGACAAAAGGGGGAAAATTGGGACAACTGTAAAATTATAATCAATAAAATTTATTTTAATATAAAATAAAAAGCAATGAAAAAAATGCCCTTGGGTGAGGATTAAAGAAAAAAAAAAAGAAAGTTTTTATTCAGAAAACTAGAAGAAACTAGTCAGTCTAAAGATCCTCTGGAATGGTAGGTGGGGTGAGCGCTCAGAGCAATGCTGAGGGAGGCCTTGATGTTACTAGGCCTGTACCTGCCTCCAGGCCCAAGTCGGGCAGAGCTGGAACTTGGCCTTCCGTCTAACTCTTCCCAGCCGTGGACTGAGTACAGAAAGGGAATTGAGGCTGGGAAGCTGGTCTAACCGAAGCTGGGCCTCCTAGAGCTCCTAAGAGGAGCCTAACAGGGCAGTGACCTGGGGTTAACAGCGCAGGGGACATTCTCTTCCTTGCCCAGGTCATTTCACCCTCGAGCAGCATGTTTTCTCTTCAGTCATCTGCACCAGCTCTCCAGCCGTGTGGAGACAAAGCTTGGTCAGGGGGCGGATGAGTCCACCCCAAGTTCTGTCCTGGATGAAACACTCGGTGCTGCTTATAGAGCAGGAGCTGCTGGGAGAGCCCAGCAGCTCTGGGACCCACATGTCTGTAGTTTTTATTGTGCAATGTCCCTGTCTCTCTCACACTTCCTTGTTCCTTTCTGTGCTTTCGGATAGTATTACACAATTTTCAGACCGAATTTTCATGTATTTTTTTTAAAGATTTTATTTATTTATATTTAGAGAGGAGAAGGGAGGGAGAAAGAGAGGGAGAGAAACATCAGCGTTTGATTGCCTCTTGTGTGCCCCTTACCAGGGACCTGGCCCTCAACCCAGGCATGTGCCCTGACTGGGAATCAAACCGGCGACCCTTTGGTTTGCAGGCCGGCGCTCAATCCACTGAGCCACACCGGCCAGGACTGGTGTATTTTTGTACTTTAAAAGATTGTGAGTATTTTTTGAAGGTGGAACACTGAAATTCAGTCCCTCCCACCCTCCTCCATGGCATTTGTTGGCTTAATGAAAGGAAATACTAGGAAAACCTACATTTCCTATGTTTTCCACACTTTGTGCCTTATCTTTCCTATCCCACAAGTAATAATCCTGGGAGGTGCAATTGCCTTGCAGGGGGAGGAACACGTTCTGGATGGAGGCAGCATGCCAGGGGAAGTGTGTGGTCAGATTGTCAGCCGTGACCTTTTTCCAACAGTCTTAGCAACTTTCGGCTGATCAGTAGTATTTACAGCTTCTTGAGGTGATACAGGACTTCAAGGACATGTGGGACTGTGGCTGCCCAAACTTAATTGAAATGCTTTCAAATTGCATTTATTTCAGGAGGCTGTGGGGCAATGTATGAAATTAAAATCGAGTCAGAAGAATTTAAGGAGAAGAGGACCGTCCAGCAGCACCAGATGGTAAACCAGGTCAGTAGAGGCAAAGACGCTCCTCTGCCTCCTCCTCCAAAAGGGCCTGTCCAGTGGCAGTGGTGCTTTACCTGCCGTCCTGGGAACGGATGCTGCAGCACCGCAGCCGTGCAAACAGGACTCGGGGCCTGAGAAATACATGGTCTGGAATCTGATTGTGGGCAAATACGACACGACTTTTATTCAAAATTGAAAACAAGTGTAAGGGTACTAAAAGATACATTTTTGTAGATTTGAGGATTTTTTTTAGCCTCTCTTTAGAGATGGGTACCCAGCTTTACAGATGGGTAAACTGAGGCACAGCATGGTTGAGAATTATTCCAGCTGCTCCGGACCCAGTGACAGACAGTAGGGGTCGGAAACATCAGATTTAACCACACAAGGCCAAGTTTATTTATTTTCTATGCTTATTATGCTTGGAATTAATACCAGTGCTGACATCACTCTGGAAGGTTTTGAACATCGTGAACTAGTTTAACTTTTGTAAAGCACAGTTTTGGTCATGAGACTCCCCCTGTGACCCCTTACACATCAAGTTCAGGTGTACCAGATTGCCGCTGAGGCCTTCCCTGCCTGTCTTGGCACACACCCGCCCTCAGCCCCTGCCTGTTGGTCTCTGTGCGTCTGGATCTTTGCCCAGATCAGACCTCCTGCAGGGGGCCCTTCCTTCTCTGCCCAGATCAAATGCTGCCTCCCTACCTGCCTGGCAGGCATAAATGCCTTCCACCCTCTGACTCCAGCATTTTCTGCCTCGAATCCTGGACACTTCTGTCCCTTGGCCCTGTCAGCCCTGTGTGGGCTGGCCCCTTCTGGATTTATGTTTGGATCATTGTGGAGCCCAACCCTTCACTTTGCCTGTGGGCACGGACAGCCCGAAGGCATGCTGGTAGTCTGGGCGGTCTGGGGTTGAACAGCAGCCACTTCGCTCCTGCAGACCAGTCCCTGCTTGATGGCCTGTAGAGGGTAGGGGGCAGGGGGTGGGCCTTGCCACCACAACTCACACCTGCGCCACCCTCAGTAGTGAGCTCACTGTCCCTCTGGCACCCCGGTGACTTGTGGCCCAGCCTCTCCCAGCTCCCACGGTTCATCAGCCTTCTCTTCTGAAATAGTCACTGGCATTTGCTTTGGGCCAGGCCCCAGGGATGCCAGGATGACCAGTGCTTCTTCCCCATCCATCCTATTCCCACCCTGGGGAGCAGCTGTAGGGAAAGGAGTGAGCACTGACTCGGCCCTCTGCTCCCCAGCAGGACCTGAGCCTCAGTTTCCTCTTTGGCAAAGATTCCACGAGGTATTGACCACACATGCCCAGCCTCATGCTGGCATGTGGAAGGCACTTGGTAAATAGCAGTTGCCCTCTCCCCTTCTCTGCCTCTTTCCTGTCTGGTGCCCATCACCTCTCTCCCTCCCCCAAGGCCGCCTCTGCCCAGCTCAGAGCTCTTCAGTGTGTGCCCTGGTTGCCCACAGAGTCCAGTCCCACTCTCCTGGCCTGGGATTCCCAATCCCCTGTGCGGCCTGCCCCTTAGTGCACCTGACTCGAAGCCAGGCTTTTCCTGGTGAGTTGCGGTGTGTTCCCATCCTTTCCTCACTTTGCATTCCTGGGCCTGATGCCCTGTCTCTGTCTGTCCATTCCACTCCCAGCTGTCAGCTCCCGGGCTGCCTCCCTGCAGATGGCCAGTGCAATAGCAGGCACTCCCTCTTGGGAACAGCCATCGCAGTCCTGGGGATCTGGCAGCGCCCATCACCACCATTTATTGTGGACTTGTATTCCCTTACCTTTCTCATCATTTTCCCAAGAATATTTTTATCTGTGCCCTCGCTCCCAGAAAAACACTGTGGGCATAGCAGATGCTGAAAAATGTTTACCCCAGCTCTATCTCATAAACTGTGAGACTTTGGCCAATTCATTTTTTCTCCAAGGCCTCAGTTTCCTCAACTATAAACTGACCCAGGGGCCCTCTGTAGCTGTGAGGTCTGTGAATTGTGTTGGGGAGCCCTCAGAGGGCTGCCAGAGAGCTGGGAGAAGGCCACAAGGGGTCGAGGCTTTTGTGTGAAAGTGTGACTGTGCCCTCACCTAGCCATGCGGGCTTTAGGGATTGTAGCCTTGGCATAGACACAGGGACAGCCTCTAGGAAGCATTCTGTGCCTGCAGAAAGCAGAGAGCATGGGGCCCAGGGGGCCGTGTGCCTTTCCCCCAGAGATGACATGAGGTTCTCTCCGGGGGCATTTCTGCTTGTCTGTAGAGCTGAGGAGGCTTTCATGGGAGCGTGGAGATTGTGGGGCAGCTCACAGGCTCCCAACACAACAGCAGCTCCCAGCATCAGGGCTGGATGGAACCCAAAGGAGAGAAGTGGCCAGGACATCAGCATATCCAGGTTCAGGTCTTATCTGTTAGTCACTTGCTGACTTTGGACAAAGGGTGAACTCTTTGTTTTTTAGCTAAGAAGGGGCTAGGACTAGGTTATCTCTAAGGATCCTAACTGGATAAACCTGACCACATGTATTTGGATTCTTTTACTTGTAAGTGACAGAGAGCACGTTAAAGCTAACATAAGCAGCCCTGGCTGGTGTAGCTCAGTGGATCGAGCGCGGGCTGCGAACCAGAGGGTTGCCAGTTCGATTCCCAGTCAGGGCACATGCCTGGGTTGTGGGCCAGGTCCCCAGTGGGGGCCAAGTGACAGGCAAGCACACATTGCTGTTTCTCTCCCTCTCTTTCTCCCTCCCTTCCCCTCTCTCTAAAAATAAATAAAATCCTTAAAAAAACCAAAAACTAACATAAGCAAACAAAAGGAATGAATTGGCCCCTTTGTTATTTGGTTTCTAGCATATCTAGATTCAGAGTCTTAAACAAGTGCATTTGCTTGCACTTTTTCCCATCCTCTTTGACCTTTCACCTTCTGTGTGGCAGCCTCGTTTTCTCCTACTGGAGCTGGGCTTTTGCTTCTTGGTGAGCAGCACGGCCCCAGCTGCCTCCAATTGACATTATTCCAATAGAGAAGGCACTATACTGAAAAATCCCAGGGGAGATTCCAATTGGCCCATTTTGGATCATGTGCCACACCTGAACCAATCAGCCTGGGCCAAGGGTGCACAGCTCCCTCAATACCAGGCCAGTCGGTAGTCCCACCAGCAGTATGCAGTTAAAGGAGCTGTTCCCCAGGAGAAGAGAGATTGCTGGACAGAACGAAAGAAAAATGTCCACCCCACTGTGGTGATCAGATTTGGATCTAAGATGAAGGACTTTGAGTCTGCCTCTGCACTGATTGCAAACTCCAGCGGTCCGGGCCTCCCTCCGGTCCTGTAGCTCCTCTCTGGGCGCTGCAGAGAAATGATATCCGTCCAACGGTGGCGCTCATTCAGGTTTGTGCCCTGACACCGTCTGTAGTCTTAAGCAAGTCTCATAATTAATTATTTTCCAACTTTATTTTTTAAAGTAAAATTGGGTCATTTGTGCCAAATAGTGTGGTTTTAAAGAATAGCTGTTTGTTGTTCAAAATAGCAAAATCCAAAAACAGCCTCAAAGTTCATCGTTAGGGGATGGACTGAAAAGCCGCGGTAGATCCTGTAACGGAGCGCTGCGCTGACGCAGACGAGCGCGGTGCTCTTCACGCCTGATGCAGAGAGGTCCCCCGTGGGGCGGGGCGGGGCGCCGAGTGTGGACCGCTGTTTGAAGTGCTGCCGTTTTCACTCTAAAAAGGCAGTGCGAGGTGGAATATATACTCATCTGAGCTTGAATATGCATTTTTAAATCCTTGCAGAGACGCAGAAACCAGCAGCAGTTCTCTGTTTGGGGACAGAGGTCGAAACTGGGGAGGGAGGACAGGTGTGGGGGGGCAGATGTCGTTGCGTCTTTTGTGCCTTTTTTATTTTTGACCCAGGTTAGATGCTGGCTCAAAAATTTTTTAAATATTTTGTTTTCAAAAAAAGGACAAACTGCTTAAACAAAATGTGCGTGCAAGGTCCTCTACAGGTACGGAGCTATATGAAGACGCCCTCAGAGGGACGTGTTGTGATCAGTGTCAGATACGAAAGAAATGATGATGCTCTTTTACTCATTTAGGCTCTGAAAGAAGAAATCAAAGGAATGCACGGATTGCGGATATTTACCTCTGTCCCCAAACGCTGACCACGCCTTGGCTGCAGACATACTGCTGCTTACAACCTTGGATGAACTTGACCAATCTTTCCTTGGCATTTGCCAAAAAATTTATCTATTTTGTTCATAGACATTTCCATATTATAATTATAGAAGAATATGCTATCTATTTAGGTGTTAATTAAAGGCAATAGACATCTCAGTCTTTTGAAGAGTCAGTAGTAATGCTTCTAGTTCCTTTATTTCAGAAGTGGTGTCCTTTTGCCCATGGTGGCCTCATCTGGGACTGTACAGGCAGAATGGGGTGCCGGCTACTTTTGTCTTGTCATGAGACGTCCTTGTTTCTCATCTGTGAAACTGCTCAGGCCCCTTAATCTTCCAAAAAGAAAAGAAAGGATCTTTTGATTTTGCTGTTCCCATAGTTTATCACTGTCTTTCCTTTCCTCTCCACACTTCTTACAAGAATGGTGTTGCACCCTTGGCTTCTTACTCCCCGGAGTGGACTGCGGATTTGGGGCTGCCTGGATCATGGTCTTTCTCCTGTGTTTGAAGATCCCCCACCCTTTGCACCTTGGTGGGAGGTGGGGCCCACCTCCCCCCAGCAGAAGCTGAAACGTCTTGCTTTCCTCGCTCCCTTGAAAGTAAGGCACAGGCAGAGATGATCTAGTCTCAGCCAATCGGACAGCTCTGCCCTGGACTCGGAACTGGAAGAGGTGACGCCAAGAAGTGGAGGCAATGGTGCATTGATTCTGGCCGTGACAGAAAGCTGACACACTCGTGCATCACTGGGAGCACTGGGGCATTTCGCACACTGAATGAAGTAAGGGTGGAAGGGCCACGCTGCAGAAAGAACAGGGGTACAGCTAAGTGTCAGGAACAGTGACACCACCAGGCCTCTGCATCTCCTGTCTGCTACTCTCTGGGGATCAGCATTATTACCTCTCGCTCTGCACTGACTTCCAGCATACAGCAGTGATTATGTCGCCAGTAGCTCTTAATTTTTGTATATATTTTAAGTTTTATTTTTCAATGGCAGTTTACATTCATCATTATTTTGTATTAGTTTCAGGTGTACAACATAGTGGTTAGACAGTCATACACTTTACAAAGTGCCCTCTGATATTTCCGGTACACACCTGACACCATACATTAATTTTTGTATCTTAATGCCCAGGCCATGGAAGGGCGTACTTTCCTTCCAAGTTCCAGTTCAAAGAACTCGGGGGAAGGCCCCTGCCCCGCCCCTCTCACCTCAGGAGCCACCCTGGGCTAATGAGCTGGTGCCCAGGAGATGTGCACTAACTGCAGCCTCTCTCCACTGGAGTGAAGGGAGAGGCAGTTGCCAAAAGCAGAAGTAGGGCTGCTGTTCTCCGAAGAAGAGGCTGAAACAAAGCAACAGGTGTTCTCGACAGGCAGAAAAGATGACGTGGCCTAGCAAGCCTCCTAGGAGTCTGGGGCCACTCGAGAAACTCGTACTCTCCCCTCCGCTTCCCCCCCACCCCCACCCCAGGGGGCTCGCCAGACCCATTGAAGTGTGGCGATCCCTGCAGTTCTGCAGTGTCTGCACCCACATCTGGCAACAAGAAAATTTTAAAGTAGCCCCCCCTTCCCAGCCCAAGCTGTTCTTTCCCCCAAAAATTAAAAGGAAAGTTGGAAGAGGAATCACAGGGTTTCTTTTTAGTCGATTAAAAAATAAATTGTTCATCTTAGTGGCCAGAGTATAACATTGCATCTGATACAGCCAACTCCCAGCTTTTTGATTAAGTGCTCTTGTGGAAACTGCTGAACTATGAAAGATGATACATTTTCTGAGTTAAGTGTCTTTAAAAACAGTGTACAGTTTTCCAGTGGAAAATTCAGAGTCCTGAGGTAGGTGCTTGCTGACGAGGCAAGGCAGTCTAAGGGGAGCTGGCCTGGCCACAGCACTCCCACAGGCCTGCTTCCTTCCCCGGGTTCCTGCAGGGCCTGTCTCACCCCCGACTAGACCAGGCAGCTGGCAGTCATGGGGCAGGCTGGCTTACAAGCTGGGAGAGGCCCCGGGACCACAAAGCCCCACCAGACACATCTAGTGGCCAGGAGTCAATAGATCCAATTCCCTTTCTTGGGAATCCAAACTGGAAAGGGTGACCCAGGGATAGCCAGGCCACAGACCTACTGAGGGCTAGTGTAGAGCTCAGGGCAAACAAAGCTCGACATTCAAATCAGGAAAATGGAGAGAGTGGACAGGTAGAGAGAAGCAAAGGACCTCCTGGGAGATGTCATGAGGGGTACTCCAACGGGGTCGGCCCAGTGCACCCGCCTGTCCTCCCAGGGAGCTGCAGCATGTGGCAGTTTGCCTGCTCACTTCCACCTACCACCTGTCTGGGGGACCTGTCCAGACACCCTTGATTCCATAGGGTAAAGGGTGAGAGAGTGCCACTGCCAGCTGAGTCCCCCAAGCTCAACTGGGCAGGATCAGGCCGATCAGTGATACCCGCTTTGACCAGATCCCTGGAACTGTTCCCTCCGCCCACTGCATTTTTCCCCAGAGATTTTTTTAGAAGACGCTGTAAGACAGTCAGTGCGTATCCTAACCCCTGGCCTGAGGCAGCACGGCTGGCTTTCTTACCTGTGGGCGTCCTAAAGAACTCCAAGCCACATTGCACCTCTCACAACACTTCCCCTGGGCCCCGCTGCAGGGCGGCTCTACTTGCCGAATGAAGTGGACTTTTGACACCTTTTATGTTTGCATTTGCTCTAATAAAGCTGCTAGGATTAATTATAGTCAGGCACCTCATTTCAGGACATTGATCTCATAGGTTGTGTTAAGATACCATGTTACTGTGAATTTAAAATAACATTTATGCACTTTAATTTTTTGAAACAGATATAACGTTTATTAGAGAAGCAGATGGAAAGGTACAGCTAAAAGATGCCAGACGTATTCTTTTTTGTTTTTTTTTTAGGGCATGCATGGAGAAGGGAGGGAGAAAGAGAGGGCAAGAAACAGCCGGTAAGAAAGAGATGTAGACCTGTTGCCTTCCATAAGCGCCCAGACAGGGACTGAACCAGCAGCGCAGGCATGTGCCCTGACCTGGAATCGAATTGGTGACCTTTGGGTTCACTGGACATCGCCCACCCAACTAAGCCAAGCTGGTCAGGGCACCAGACATGTTCTTTTAGAATGAGAATAAAAAGAGACAAACACGTTGACCTTCACTCAGGTGCATGTGTTCAGAACCCCAATGTCACGTGGGCCGCCCGGCAAGCACCCCCAGCAGCCATGAAAACAAAAGGCTGTTAGGGAGCAGAAAAAGCAGCTAAACAAATGGGTGAAAGAGTAAAAAGTTTAAACAACTGAGGTTCAAATAATAACTTTAGTTGTTTTTTTTCTTATAAACTATTTGTAGAACAGTTTATATAACTTTCTGTAACTTTTTGGGACAGTTTTAGATTGACAGAAAATTGAGGAGATAATATAGAATTCCTCTACACCCCACACCCAGTTTCCCCTGTTAAAGGCTCATTCTGCTTCCCTGGCCAGTGTGGCTCAGTGGGTGGGCGCCGTCTGTTTGACTCCCCATCAGGGAACATGCTTGGGTGGCATGTTTGGTCCCCAGGCGGGCGAGGGGGAGCCACGGGTAGATGCTTCTCTCTTTCTCTTTCTCCTCTCCTCTCCCTTATGAATAAATAGATAAACAGTTAAAGGCAGACTTACATGACTGTGGCCCTTCTGTTAACAATGAACGAGCCCTGACACAGCATTGCAAATTAAAGCCTGTTGTTTTGTTTATTCCAATTTCCTTAGTTTTTCCCTACTGTCTTTTGCCAGGTCTCTCCTCTACAATACCACAGTGCATTCATTGCCACGGTTCCTTCGGCTCCTCTTGGCCATGGCGGTTTCTCAGGATGTCCTTGTTTTGGATGACCCTTTAGTTGTTAAGTAGCAGGACATACAAATATATTCTCCATGGATGTGTTTGACAGGAAGCAGTCGAGACCACAGAAGAAGTCACAATCCAGCCAGCCAATGGAAAGTCACGCTATTCTAAGACATTTTGGTAAACTTTATTTTTTTTTAATTAAAAAAAAATTTTTTTTAAATTTATATTTAGAGAAAGGGAGAAAGAGAGAAACATCAATCTGTGGTTGCCTCTTGCCTGTCCCCTACTGGGGACCTGGCCTGTAACCCAGGCATTGCCCTGACTGGGAATCAAACCAGCAACCCTTTGGTTTGCAGGCCAGCACTCAATCCACTGAGCCACACCAGCCAGGGCCATTTTTGGTAAACTTTAAATAATCACATCTTAGACACCACGCCAAAGAAGCACATTGGTGTTGTTAAAAATCAAACAACTGCCTGGATTACGGACACCGTGAAACGGCGGCTTTGCCCCAGCGGGGCAAGTGCCAAGGAGGGCATTGGCTGGAGAGCTTCGCTAGATTTGTAACCAAGGTTAGGAAGGAAAGGCTTCTACATGTGAGTTTTTGACTGGTAAGTGTGGTACTATCTACCTGTAAAATAAAGGGAAAAAACTTTATGCACAAGTGGAAGTTTTCCTTCTTTTATTTAGCAGAGAAATGCTGGAAGAAAACAAATACTTTGGGTGGAAATGGAAAGTCCTGATGCTGTGGGAGTCATCTCAGGACGGTTCGGACTACTTCGGACATCGACCGAAGGACTGACACTACACACCGTCTTAGGCTGTCTAGTCAGTGCCCCACACCTTCATGTGCTCTCCACGCTGAGACTCAACAACTGAAAATAATGATAAAAAGTTATGCACACAGCCCTGCCCCATACACACTCCTTGCTCAGTCACAAACCAACTGAGCTATTTTCTGAATCAAATTTGTGCAAGTCTAAAGACAAAACTTCAAAGAACAGGATGTGTTTCAAGCTACTGTTGACTTACTCTGTTCTAGGCTCTGGGGGGGTTTAGTTTGCTTTCCTCAGACAGCTAATAGTTTGGAAATGAGTTCATCATCTGATATAGGAAGGTTAGATTTTATTTTATTTTTAAAAAGATTTTATTTATTTGTTTTTAGAGAGAGGGAAAGAGAGGGAGAAAGGGAGAGAAACATCAACATGAAATATCAATTAGTTGCCTCTAGTACACGCACCGACCAGGGACTGAACCTACAACCCAGGCATGTTCCTTGACCAAGAATCAAACCATTGACCTTTCACTTTGTGGGATGATGCCCAACCAACTGAGCCACACTGGTCAGGGATAGGTAGGTCAGATTTTAATATTTTCATTCTCCCGTTCATTTGGTTAAATGCCTAAAACAGGTAATTTACTGGTGTTGAAAGTGAGGAGTAGGAAGCATTTATGGACCTCTAAAAAATCCCCTCGGCTTAAGGGTCAGCTGATCTTTTTCTCTAAAAATAAATAAAATCTTTTAAAAAGAAAAGAAAAAAAGATTTTACTTTTCTTTTTAAAAGATTTTATTTATTTTTAGAGAGAGGGGAAGGGAGGGAGAGAGGGAGAGAAGCATCAATGTGTGGTTGCTTCTTGCTCACCCCTTACTGGGGACCTGGGCCACAACCCAGGCACGTGCCCTGACTGGGAATCGAACCTGCGACCCTTTGGTTCTCAGGCTGGTGTTCAATCCACACTAGCCAGGGCTGATTTTCTTGCTATAATGCTTAGAGAGGAGGACTGACCCCCCCCCCAAGCTGAAGAGGTCCGGATCAAGATAAGCAGCTTTATCAGTATCATGTCAGTGAGAGCATAATAATTTTAATAAAAAGAAATTTTAATTTCAACATTTAAAAAATTACAGCTGTAAGTCAGGCTGTCATTAAGCAAAGGCTGCTACAGTTCACTTTGGTAACGCTAGTAAGTGTGAGCTCACTCGCTCCCGGAACCTCAGCTCACCACCATGCGGAACGGCAAGCATGAGTCCCGTCCGCCACTCTGTGATTCTCCGACTTCAGCTTACGAAGTGAACCCACATGTAGAGGCAAGAACCTAATTTTCCTTTCTAAAAGTAGGAGGGGTATGAACACACGTGTTTTTCCAAAGCAAAAATTCTTTTTAAAAAGGAAAGTCTCAACCTGAAACCTTCCTTCTGACCCACTTAGATCGGGTCCCCTGATCTCTGGGTAGACCTGAAACCCTCCTTCTGACCCACTTAGATCGGGTCCCCTGATCTCTGGGTAGACCTCATTACTGGGCAAGATTAAACTCTGGGTTTGGTAGCTGCCTATTCATGTGGCCAGATTTCTTTAAAGATGGTGAGAACATTTTATTTTATTCTGGCCAAAATTAATCATATTATTTTTTGAAGTGAGCCTTTACATTTACTGCTTTTAAAAAATTCCAGCCCTGGCTGGTGTGGCTCAGTGAATTGAGCACCAAGCTGCGAACCAAAGGGTCACCGGTTTGATTCCCAGTCAGGGCACAGGCCTGAGTTGCAGGCCAGATCCCCGACAAGGGGAGCATGAGAGGCAACCACACATTGATGTTTCTCTCCCTCTCTTTCCCCCTCCCTTCCAAGCCTCTCAAAAAACAAATAAATTAAAAAAAAAAATTCCAGCAAGCTCAAAATTTAGGTGTTTAAGATGCCACTGATTAAAAAAAATCTACCCTTTGAAAGCAATACGAGGAGTTTCGTGTCTCTGTTATTGTAGTTGCTGTGTTACTGCGTGTTCTAGTGACAGCTCGGCGTAGGCAAGTGTGAGCTGGGCACGACTCCTCTCGCCACAGACTCCAGCCGGCACAGAGCCAAGAGGACTGAGACGCAGGCAATGCACTGTGTGCGCTGCACGTGTGTCTGCACAGCGTTGGAAACTTCGATCTCCTGCGTCAGTTTGGTGGAAAGATCAATTGGTGTGATGTGTAAAAATTAACAGGTTAATTGACCAAACATCTCCAGCTTTCATTTGGTTGTGTGGGATGAAATAGACATGATAGGCTAATCATGATAAAGTACACACGATCTTAACCATATTTAAGGAAAAATACAAATGTTTAGCGTGAGTATTTTCTTATATATTTCTTTACTCAAGAGGGGTAAGATTTTATTTTCATGATTTTCTTTAAATAAATGATGGTAAAATTTAACAAACTAGCATGGTTCAATTTATTAAGTTACAGCTGTCACATTCTAATCTATTTCAATTCATGGCGGACATTATATACGCATAAGAGAGCTGCAGTCTTCTGTACCTCCATTATGCTACATTTTTGATTCAGAAACAATGCTTAGAAGGTAGAAGCCAACATTTCTTGGTTGTTTATAATGCTGCCAGAAGAATTATCAGATGTCACGTGACACAGTTACAATGTACACTGTGTCAGCTTTTCCACGTAAAATTGCATCTTAGCAAGAGAAACTCATCAGAGTCAAAGCAGCCGAGGGAAGTTATTTAATTCACTGGCTTTCTTCTGTAGTTCTTCCTTCTTTGCTGAGGTGGAAGAGTGCCGCAGCCCTCTGTGTGGTGGGTGCCCTTCACTTTGGGCTTTTGAGGCAGTGCATTTGGGGTTTGGAGACCATGGACTCACTGAAACAAAGGATTTCCTTTTCTGTTTGGGGGACACGTATTTGTATGAAAGATAACTTTCCTTTGGATTTACTACCAGTTTTGACCTCTGCTTTGCCTTCTCTGGAATTTGAAAGACGGTTATGGGACTGGCTGCGTGTCACCCTCAGACGTCTCCAAGAAGGCTCAGATTCTGACTCCAAAGGTTGTGTTATCAGCTGTGACGTTTTTCTGATTGTTGGTTTAGGTGCCTTTACTGTTCCATGCAACCACTTCCCGTGGGTTGCTGCTGCCTATTGATCAACCCCTGTGTGTCTCCACTGATTCTCCAGGTCTCTTCTCCTTCCCTTTGTATCTTGCATTTTCTGAAAGACGTTGGAAATGTGAAGATGGTACTATTTATGCAGCTCATGGTAGAATTTCTTGAAGAATTGAGGCGTAATCCCTTTTGCTGTCCTCTGCCAATGGAGACATTTTTGAGCTTGTTGGTATGCCTTTCCGACATCTACTTTTGAAAACATTGATGTCAGCAACGTTTTCTGAAAACACCGCTGTGCTTCGTCGGTCTTTTTGCAGTCCCTCTCCCTTCTTTTACCTGACTTAAAGTGCTCCCCGCAAGTGTCCCTTGGGGGGTGCCTCTGCCCCGTGAAAGGGCGGTGTGCGCTCCTGCTCAGGCCTTGCTCGGTGACCACTAACTGCACAGGGCTCTGCCAGGTCAAGGTCTGGAAGATGAGATCGTGTGCCCAGGGTGGACGCTCATTTGCGCCCAGGGTGTTAACGAAAGCTTTCCACGATGTATTCCTGACTCTTCCTCCGAGTTTCTATTAGGCTGGTGTTTCTTGGAAAGATTCCCGAGCTGCCTTGCATAGCAGAGTTCACGCTCGGTGCTTTCCTTGACTGACGAATGTGATGTGTTTCTCAAGAATACCAACTTCCCACCGCGCGTGTTTTCCGAAGTCGACCCGGCCCTGGAGTGCCGAGGCCCGAAGGGCGCCCGCGGGTCCGCTCCTCGGCCCATCCCTCCGCCTCCCGCACTCCTCGCGGCCTGCGCCGGAGACTCATCCCCGGTCCGTCCTCGCCGTCGCTCTTCTGCAAAACGGCCCGAGGAACCGGCACCCCGCGTCCTCGGGGCTTTATTTGTAAATGACCAGGATATTCGCCCAACTCCAGAAGCGAACATGCGCGCATCCGCGCGCACAGGCCCGGAGGGGGACAGACGGAGTGCGGCGTCGGCTGCCAACACCCCGGCCGCTCGCGACCGGGCCGGGTCCCGGCACTGAGCTGTCACCGAGAGGCCGCCGCCAGGCCCGGGAATAGAACGCCCCGGGAAGGAGCCTGGATCCCGCGCCCAGGGGGGCAGCAACCGGGAAGGGAAGCCCAGCGAGTCCTGGGATGCCGCGCGCCGGGCCTGGAGCACCCTGGGGCGGAACCTGGAAGTCCTAGAGGCCCTGTCGTGTGAGAAGGGAGGCGGCCCATGACTGTTCCAGAGCGCTCTTGGTAACAGGACTCCGGGGCCACTGCTGGGCACCTTCTTCTCTTGGCACTTCAAGCCTGACCTCCCTCTGCCTCCTCATTCCTTTCTCTCTCCGCCACCCCTAAACCAGACTCACCACCCCAACCTCCTTGCCCTCTTCCTAGTAGAAATGGACGATATTATGAAATATGTTAAGGCAAAGCTAAACACGAAATGGAATACCATCACTGAATAATTAACCTCAATAATAAAATTTTATGTCTAAAACTTTAACCAAAACTTTAGAGTTATAAGGTATGGTGTAGACAGTGTCAGAGGTGGCAGGTGTAGATTCCTCCTGTGGAATACACTTGTCACATGAGACAAGGGCTCGTGTTCCCAGGTGCATGTATTGATATTAACTTTACTTCAGGAAGAAGGTTTCTCAGTACAATGTTCTAGAAGGAACTTTCTGCCTAGATTCATAGGTTGAATCGAACAACAACAAATAGCAAACAAACCCTTCGTGCCCTGGCCAGTGTGGCTCGGTTGTCTGCAGCAATGTCCGGCACCCCAAAGGACTGGCTCCTGGACTTGGTCAGGGCACTTGCCTGGGTTTGGGTGTGGTCCTGTTCCCTCCGAGCGGGTGTATATGAGAGGCAACTCACCAATGTTTCTCTCCCTCTCTTTCTCCCTCTACTTCTCTCTCTCTCTCATTTTCCGCCATCACTCCCCCAAAAAATCCTTATAATTTTGACATAACTTATGCTCCCACATGATAAAACAAGTGATAGCTTAAATCAATGTCAACAGATAAACCCCAAGAAATGAAAGTCTGCGCTGTTTGATGAATCACAGTATGTTGTGGTTAAATCTATCTGCTCTTTTATATATTCTTGGCATCCAGGATGAAGGAAAAAAACCTTTGAATATACATTCATATAGGTAATGACTTCATAGGTAATGGCAATTGGGATGAGGCTGCTTGATCTTCTGACACTCTTGTAAGACGTCTTCATGAGCATCCTGATGCTCCTTTGAGCTGGAGAAAGTCACTTTCATTGCACATGGTTTGATAATCTTCTAGCTACAGTCCCTATTCTGGTGTGCACAGCCCTGTGCTCATCATACTCCGCACTGCAGTCGTCCTTGTAGTTCTGACAGTGCTCCGGAAGGAGACGAGAGGCTATACTTCATCAAATGCCCTGAGAGTGCAGTTGCTGAAGAGGCGCCGTGGAGGCAGTGCGACCCTCTAAGTCCTCTGGAGTTCGGACTGGAGTTGCTCAGCTTGGCAGTTCCCTCATCTCTTTTAAGGTCCTCTTCCTCTTCCTCGGTCATCTCAATCTCACGTTTCTTTATTTGGTCCTTTTCCTTGTGTTTTTCATACTTCTTTTTAGACTTTTGGTGAGACATTGAATGCTTTTCTCCCATAGACTTAGGACTGAATCAGAGCGTAAGGTTTCCAGAGAAGTCCCAGTGGTATATTTAGTCTTGCTGGTCCTCACAGATACTACTGTTTTGACAAAAACAGATGTGTCTTGCCCTGGCTGGTGTGGCTCAGTGGATTGAGTGCCAGCCTGCGAACCAAAGGGTCACTGGTTCAATTCCCAGTCAGGGCACATGCCTGGGTTGCAGGCCAGGTCCCCAGGGGGGGGGCATGTGAGAGGCAACCACACTTTAATGTTTCTCACCCTCTCTTTCTTCCTGCCCTCTCTTCTCTCTAAAAATAAACCAACCAACAAATAAATAAATAAACAGGTGTGTCTTGAGTTCTCTGACCTTCTGGAGTGCTAGGGGAACCGGAGTTAGAAGGTACAGTCTGAGGATATTGGAGGTGGGCAGGTGGCTTGAAGGCAGAGGTGGAGCAACGGGGAGGGCAGCAGCTGCGGGGGCGGCGGGAGGCCCACGGCAGACGTTTCACTGCTGGAATTGATATGACCATTTAATGTTGGCAGCACTCTGTCAGGTAAGATATGGGAGGGTTATTATTTTTTTAACCCAAACCTGAGAACGTGATGATGACAGAGAGAGAGAGAGAGAAAGGAACATGGATCAGTGCTCTTCCATTTACCCCCACTCTGCCCCAAGCAGGAGGTGAACCCGCAACTGTCTGGTGTATGGGATGATGCTCCAACAAACGGAGCCACCTGGCCAGGGCTCGGGTTATTTTACTCATTAAAGGAGCAATGAAATCTGAATCTAAAAGCTGTTTCTGAGGAGAAGATGCAGTGTCTCTACAGGAGATTCTGAGTGGCCAGTGCGGGCATAAAGGCTGGGGTTGGGGGACCGGCCTTGGCAGTAGTTCACCTAAGAGGTCACTATGTGGTTCACGAGCCGACTCGGACCCTTCGGTGCCCTGAAGTTTTGTCTGTCCTGATAATGACAGCACCTGTTACCTGCCATGTTCCGAATGCTGGTGCGTTCACTGCAGGGTGTTTGGAGATTTTTTTTTTATCGTCGAATCAGTCTCTTGTGGTTTCATTAGCCTGCTTTATAAACAAAGAAATGACTTTGCGGATGAAATGGCTCATCTCACATCACACACTTGGGGAATGAGGGAGCCACGTCCTTTCCACGGAGCCCAACAGCCACCAGCACCACTTGGCTGCTTACAAGGTGAAAACTTGGTGTGTTTATAAAGACGGCGTGTCCAGACTGTGGGATGCCTTGGTGTCTCTGTGCTTGGCTTAGGCCAGCCAGATCCCCCCGCCTGGAAAGAAGTGTTCATTTCTAGAAATCCCAATACAAGGTACTCTAGGTGTCAAAGATAGGGGAACAGGGGTGGGGTCGGATAGGGTCTGGGGCTATCACCAGAAGGTTCGGGGAGTTGAGGGTGTGGTTGTGTGGCTGAGGGATTAATTGGTGTGCTTTTTAGAGAAGAAATTCAGTGGGTGGGACTTTGATGGAGGCAGATTTAGATTGGTTCAATTTATAATTGCAGCAAGCTGGGATTTCAGAGTTCTGTAATGTTATGAATGACTAAATGCTTCCATACCCATACAATGAAATACTAGGCAACTCTTTAAAAAGATGTAGTTCTGCATCACTGGTATTTAAAGATATACGAAGTGAGAAAAGGTTACAACAAAGTAGTATTCCATTTTAAAATGTATGTACACATATGGTTATATTTACACACTCAGAAAATGTTTGCAACCAATACATGGTTCTCTTGTAGTGGGAATTCAGAAACATTCTAAAAACTCCAGTCTTCTGATTTTTCTATATTTAACATGGAGTTTCTGTAAGAGAAAAAAGCACATTTATAGTTACCCAGTAGTGAGTCTGCGCCTGCAGAAGCAGGAATCTCCTGGTCCTCACCTCAGGCCCTGGGAATGGGGACAGGACTGGGGCTTTTTCAACTCAAAGGTGTCAAGTGGAAAGGAGCAGTTTACCAAAGACAGTGTGATCCCACTTCTACAAAACACGCACACGTGTGAGGATCCTGCGTAGCCACACGTCCCCGGGCATTTCCAGGGGTTCCGTTGCCAGGGAAATGGAATGCAGATGAAAGCCTTGGAGCCTGCGGTCTGGCGTCCCATTAGGATTGGGGGTTTTCACTCCGATGCCTTCAGAGAGGCCCTCTCCTATCTAGTGACCTAAAGGGATGTTGGCAGCAATTAGAAAGGATGCTGAAGTCTCCATGGACCGCTGGGTTGTCTGTCTCTGGGATACTGACTCCATTTTAGCTCTATGTTTCCAGCAGGAGGGGGTGGTTTCCCCTCCCCAGTATCCTCTCTCTTGCTTTCCTTGATTTACGGTCCCTTTTCAAGTAGCAGCCACCACGCTGGGCAATCTGAACGAAGAGCATCTATTACCTGCCACGTCCCAAATACCTGGTCCTTTTGACAGCCCCAAGCATGGGACCTTGTGGGAAAGCTCCCTGCCCCAAGGACAGCAGGAACTCGTCCCCACATTTGGCCCTCCCTACCGGACATGGGTTCAGGCCATCAGCCTGGAACAGGCTTGGTGACCCATCCCTTAGCAAACATAACAAGTGAACAGCTTTAATGGGGAGGGTGAGGCACTGGTCTCCAAATTGACTGAAAAAAGGGAACAGAGCTAAAAGGGAAAGGAAGCAAAAGGAGAAACACAGAGAAAAACGCCACCTGCATTTCCCCCTTTATGGCCCGTTTTAACAGCTGATGGCCTCTGAACAGTACTTTATGCAGGTGGCAGAATGGGACAAGGACAGGCTCAATCACTGCTATTACTTGTGAGGGTTTCATTTGTGCATCTACAATCTACAGCGTGAGAGCGGGCTCAGTGAGGCTGCCACACCCCAGGCAGGGCCTGCTTGGGGGAGGGGGGGGCGGCGCAGAAAGAAGGACCCACACTGAATTTGAGTGCAAAAAATAAATATAAAATTTATTAAAACACCCACAATATTTTAAAGATACCAGGAGTAATACAGTTCACAAACCCAGTTGTTTGTGTAAATTATAATAAAATACAAATCAAAAAAAAAAAGGATACATACTTGCAATTTCTAGGCACCCTAAATTAAATTTACTGAGACACTGAGGGAGAAGGGGGGTAAGGAGGGATAGCTCAGGAGGCAAACCAATAAAGTGGGAAGAAAAATATTAACAAAAAGGTAAAAATTATACAAAATAAAATTATCAGCATAAATTTACTGTACTAAGAATATCTACAGTTTAATAATACACATCCTATTGCCTTGAGACATTGCAAAAATCTACCATTCATCCATCAACCCCAGATAAACTTCATTTCAAGTAGCCACAGTTACAAAGTCAAGACGGAATATTCAAGTATGGTTGTTAAGTTCACCTCCAGTGGAAGCCAAATAACCAAACAGGAATTCAAAGAGAGAAGAAAACAACATATCAAAAAGCTACAGGGGTTTGAGATTAAATCTGACGCACTTATATGCCATAACATGGTCTGCCCTCGTTTCTTTTCAGATCGGAGTACACGAAAAAGAAACGTCACTCCTGTTTTTCTCCTTTTTCCCCTCGAAAGAAAAAAAAAAAAACACCTTTCGGAACCAAGAAAATTTGGATGTTCAAATGAGTCGAATGGTTATTTTTTTAAATCCCCACGCGAATAGTGACAAGTTATCCCTGAATGACGGGTAGTCAAGATGAGAAGAGAGAGCAAATAATACCGCTACAAAAAGCATCCCTGATATCAGAATAGAAGCGAGCGAGGAAGTAGGCCAAATCACTCACGGCTCTTAGGCAAAAAGCAACGTCAGACCTTGCGTTTCTGTGCTGCAGTCTCTGCTCAGGGGAGAAGCCTATTGCTTTGCTCTGCGGGCAGCTCTGCGGGAGGAAGGGCTGGGCAGGCCACGCCGGCCTCGCCCGCAGGAAACAAGTTTGCAGGTGTGAGTGTGGGGCGGTATAACCTATGCTGGGAGTACGCACCTCAAGAAGTGTTCATTTTGGTCCAGGGTATGTTGAAATTAGCCACGTCCTACCGTAGATGCTGCTGGCTAATCGAACGAGGTTTTGTGGGAGTCATTTCAAATGACAGCAACGACGACAGCAAAAGCTCAATGAGATGGGCATAGGAAGTTCACATTTTCTTGAAGAGCGAAACTTAAGAAAAAAATGAAATAAAGTCAACCATGCTCCTTCCTTAAGGTGGTCTGCCATTTGCCGAAGAATGGAAAATAAAGCGACCTCAGACTCTTCAAGGTCAAGTACATCATCAAATGGACCAGCTGCAGGTATCAGACCCTCACGGACTCTACTTTACTGAAGTTGTCACGATGTCCTGTTTTTGAGGTATTTAAAAAAATTATTGTGACAGTGGATGACACAAAATGGAGCTTCCTGTTGAGTTTTTAAAACATCAACTTTTGTGGGCCCAAGAAGAAATTTAGAATAGCACCAACTAAAAAGCAGCCTCAGTGGCATCGAGGGAGCCAGGAGAACTCCTCCCTTTAGTTCGAACACGAGGGGTCACCAATGAGGGACGGAAGCAACACTGGAGCAAAGGCTGTGAGGAGCCAAGGAAGGAGCCCCCCGTCACCACGGCCCTGACCAGCGCTGGGTGACGAGGCAGATCCTGTGGTCCACCTTGGCGTGCAGAGCACCTTTGGGACTCTCAGAGAGGTCTACTTGGCACCCTGGGCTGCAGGAGAACGTGTGTCCTTGGCTATGAGAATGCCTGCCATGTTAGAAGAGGCAGGAGAACCTGACTCCCCTTCCTTTGAAAAGAAAAAAAAAAAAAAAAGCCCTTCACCCTTCCTTTCTCGTTAGGCCTGAGCAGACAGACAGGAACCTAGAGCACCAGGCAACCCACTCCTGTTCGCAGTCAGGGAGCCAGCTGCCTTACGGCTTGCCTTTCTGCGTTTGGCCACCAAGGCAGGAACAATCAAACAGAAATACTGCTCAGAGCAGGTGACAGCATGGTAAACAGAGGTCTAAGGAGACAGCACCAAAATAGGGAGGGGAGAAAAAGCCGAGAGAGACTGGAGCCCACCTTGTTTTTGGTTGGTTGTGGTTTCAGAACCTCAATAGCACCTCAGCAGGAACAGGATCAAGGACAGTCACATTAAAACACCGTAGCACCATTTGATTTAGACTGCTTCAATTCATAAAAATGCTTCCTAGTCCATGAAACACACTTCAGGAACGAAAGGAAAGAGGTTGGTCGAGGCACGTCAGGGATGTCGTTCTAACTGCTCACCAGCTTTGCCTCGGTGTGACACCTGGCGGTGGTCGACCATCCCAAAATCTGGCTGGACCCCTCTCCGCAAAATCACGTTATCAACTACCCATCGTCAACATCCCCACACACCTCCCGCTGCTGAGTAAGAAACGACAAAGCGCTGCTACTCCTTTTCTCGCTCTAGCACTTTGAAAATCCCTCGCTCTGCACAGTACGGCACCCAAAAGAGGCTGGTGGAAGGACCAGGCGGGGGCAGGGTAGGACCGCTTTGCACGCACGCATGCACACCAGTGTCGTCTCAGAGAGAGGGCAAAGTGGTGCCCGCGGAGCCGGTGAGTGGGGAAACTGAGGCCCTGCCAGAACACAAACCGAACGACAAGGAAAACAAAACACCTCAAAGTCCATGAAAACACCTTTAGTCGAGATTTCCGATGGTTAGATAATAGTTTCTTAAGCTAGCACCAGTTATTTAGTGAGAACCTGCCAAGAAGCAATTTTTATTTTAAAAATCTCTTAGCACAGAACTTTGCAAGCACTTCCCTTGCAGGCAAAAGGCAGGGGAAACGAAAGGAAACGAGAGGAACCAATCGTCAGCACTGCATGTGGATGGGGTCTGCGGATGGGCGCACAGGGGGATGACTCGAAGACTCTGTTGTTCTCAGTTGCTGTAACGCTACTCTTAAAACTTGGTCGTGCTGTTAGGTTCTTTAGTTGCAATGGCTTTATTTTTCTTCTCATGATAGAAATGTCTGTTAATCATCTTTAGGACTTAAAAAATGATAGTGCCAGTAAAAAATAAAAATTTGATTTTTTTTTCTCTTTAAGAAACCTTCAGCAGCAAGGGGGGGGATAAAGAGCTGTGCATAGTTACTTTTTAAATATACGTCTAAAGCATGCTAATTTTAATGACTGAGATTTGAGGTAGGTCATACATGTAGTGTGTACAAATCAGCATGGGCTTGAGCGCGGCAACACCGCCACCTCGCTTCCGGAACACCATCTGAGGGGACGGGGACGTCCGACGGACACTGCCTCTGACTCGCCTCTCAGCAGCCTGTTTGCTCAGTTAGAAATTTATGCACCAAAGGCTGTTTGAGCGTGGGGCGGGGGGAGGGGACATACCACATGCTTTGAGCTTGTATTGGATTCTCTTTTCATCTAATGGCTTTGCTACCAAAGGGCGACGAGGGAAAGAGTACATCTACCACACATCAGGAGGACTCACGCACGCCAGGTACCAGAATCGCCTGGGCTACATTCGGGACCTTCCAAACCAACGGCCAACCTGGGGCTTTCCCGCGCCGTACAGACGGTCACATTCTCCAAATGTTTCGTAAAATATTGTATTTCTTGCTTAAGATCATTTAAAATGAAGTTTTCAAGGCACCCCCGTATCTACCTAAGCACGGAGTCAAAGGAGACCTGCATAAAAGCACTGATGCAATAAGCAAAATAGCATTTAAAGGACCCAACTTCTCCTCAAAACTAGAAAATTAGCATGCTCATTAAAGACTCTGCTTCCTTTAGCTTGTCACACTGAAGGTCAGAGGTTTTCCTATAATTCTGAGTTCTGAATAATTCTAAATCCTGATAAGCTCTTGGGTATTTATTTCAAAAGCAATAATATTTCATTTTTGTCCTGTAAAATAAATGCAACTTTACAGAATATGGTAAAAGTGAAGGATAGACAAAGCACGTTAAATATTCAGCTACTATTTACAGTTTCTCCCACAATTACATGTTAAAACATACTTTATTTTTTCAAGTTGCTGTTTAAATCTAGGCAAAAGTGCTTAAAAAAATCTTTCCCTATTTACAGTTAAAACCAGACCACATACATGCTCAGGACACCTCACAGCGACCCTCCGCCAGGGCCGCTGGGCCGCTGCAGTCGACGCCCAGCGGGCGGCTCTCAGCTCCTACACAAGGCACCTGGAAGCTCAGGAACTTGCCTTCAGCATCACCATCTGATTGTTAAACTCGTTTTAGGAAGACCCACATCTGAATGAAACTGCTCCATAGACATCTGACGTTTATCTCAGGGCTCGGCGGCCACTCACCGAGCGGCCGCGTCCCCGTCCGTGTGTCCTGACGAAGCCTCCCGTTCACCACACATCCACACTGACATCCTCGCTGCTAACGCCACAGGAAAAACAAACATGCCAAGAACTGGGACTTGCTGTCCGTGAGTGCTGCTTCCACCTGTCAGGCCCAAGCTCTCTCAACAATGTCGTGAAAATTAAGCACCACATTCTTATTTCAAAGAACTGAACGAATGCACCAGAATTTTCGAACGCGTGTGTTGAAGTGGGTGAAGAGGGGAGGAAGGAGAGGAGAAAATGACCGAATAGAGAAATGGCACCAATTAGGGAGGGAAATCATAGCTACCAGCTGAAAACGTTTGACTCTTGCATTTTAAAATTGTTAAGTGTAGGCCCACCCCCCAGGTGATAGCATGGGGGGGGGTGGGCTGGGGGACGGGGGAGGCATGCACCATTATCCGACGGGAAAGTCCAGGAATAAGGAGAGATGCGTTAACTGCTGCCACACCGGTGTGCTGAGCTCCCGCAGGACGAGCCCTGCCCTTACGTCCAGGAAATCCCAGCACCATACTACAGCACCAGGCTCTGCACAGCGCCGCACATAGGGCAGTGCTGGCTTTTCACAGCTTGGGTTCAGCTTCTTGTTTTTAAAGATACAGTAGCCCTTTTTCAGTATCAGCATGGACTTTGGGGCATTTTTTAAAAAACTGCCAATAAGACAAATTCCTTCAGCCTGATATTACTCATTGGCTTGTTGACTTGGTGGAAAAAGGCTCCTAAGAGCCTCTCAAATCCAGTTCCATCACAAGGTGCTGCCTAGGGAACCATGACATCGTGTGACTTGATACAATGACAGACAGAGAGGATTCAGTGTGGAGACTAGCAAGCTTGAAGCTGTCTACTTCCAACTTGGTTTCTGGGGAAATCTACGTCAGCCTCTCAGGTGCCTGGCCTGGGGTGCCCCTGCCCCCTCCCCACACCACCAAGCCGGTGCCTGGAAAAAGGACCCCAGATGTTTTTCTACAGATTCCTCCATCCTACTGGAGAGGACAGAAGCCATCCTGAGGGCTCCCTCCCGGAAGGGAGGGCGTATCTGTCCAGAGGGATGGACTGGGTAGCTACAATCTGCACTTGGCTCATGAGGGGCAGGTGGCTGAGAGGACATCGTCAGCTCCCAAGAGGGCCAGGCTCGCCGGGCCCAGCCAGACCGGGCAGGAGTGAGCTCTTCCGGCCTGTCCTGACCATCCTTTACCATTACTATTGTCGCTTTTAAAAAATCCAATAAATACACATTTTTAAATGGAATTTAAAACTACTCCTTTGTGAAAGGACACTATAAACTTTCTTTCCATTATTGTGATATACAAGGATAGAGTTTTAAAAACAAGAGAAAATAAAAGTCCCCCCTAACAAGGGGGGAAAAAGCCAATGTGGAGATATAAATATTAAATTCCCGAAAAAAATCACCCGACAGCCGTAGCTTCTTCTTCAAAGTGCTGGGGAAGTGGGGGAAGGGAGGGGCGGGTCAGTTCTGAGGTTTGGACCATAAATACATATATATGCGTATCTATATATGTATATATAGATAAAAAGACTTCTGCACCCCCAACCCGCCCCCAGGTGTGAGGGCAAAAGCACCACAGAGGCAGCTCGGGCCGGGCCCGATGCTGAGGTACGCTGGCACCCTGGCACCTAGATCCAGCGGCTGTAGGGACCAGTGACCTTCGTGTAGGCGTAGGAGGACACGGTGACCGCTGAGTCTGTGGGCACAGCCAGCGCCTGCCGGGTAGGGACAATCCCCTTCTCCTTATGCTGGGGCTCGGTGACCACGGCACCCCCCCACTTGCGCTTCTTCCCATAGAGCTTGGCCTCCTGCGGGCCCAGGCCCAGCCGGGCAGCCTCCTCCTGCCGCTGCCGCGCCCTCTCTGCCAGCTGCTTCATCTTGGCCTCCCAGAGGGCCAGCCCGTGGTTGGGCTGGTTGAGGTTCTTGTGCTGGTAGAAGACCAGCGAGATGCGGGTGGGGTGGCAGCGGTTGGGCTTCTTGAGGGGGGTGGTGGCGTGCAGTTCCCGTCGGGCACACTCGATGAGGATGGAGCCGTGGGCAGGGGCCACAGCCACGCCACCGATGTTCTCGTCCAGGAAGTTGTGCTCGCTGTCGGACCACAGCTCCTCCTCTTCCTCCTCCACGCCAACCCTCTCCTCCTTCACCGCCCCCTTGTTGGGGGGCTCCTCGGCTGTCCCCTCCTCCAGGCTGAAGGGGTCCCACAGCTTCTCCTCGGACTTCAGGGACCCGAACAGCTTCTCACTGGAGCCCAGGGACATGCCAAAGGACTGCCAGGCTTTGTCCAGCTGGCTTGCCCCTGGGGTTGAAATCCGTCCCTCCTCCCCTTTCAGGGGGCTCCACAACTTGTCTTGGAACCCAGGACCGCCTTTCAGGGCAGAGTTGAAATCCCCTGCCCCCACCCCCCATGGCTTCTCCGTCAGGCTGGGCCCAGCCAAGGCCGACGTGCTGTTCCCAAACTTGCAGGGGCTCCATGGTTGGCCTCGCAGCCGTCCTCCAGGCTGGGAAGCCGGCTGCTGCCCCTCGCCAGGGAACAGCCCCCACTGGCCATCCGGGAAGGAGGAAGGAGTCAGGCAGCCAGCTCCAAAAGAACTGATCTTATCGGGGACGATGGCAGGACTCTCCCCTGACGGGAACACACCCCAGCTGCCACCCACACTGTTAGTCCTCTTGGGGGACATGCTTGGGCCTCCTGAGTACTGTCCCCATAGGTGATTGTGTCCCCCATTCTGAGATGCCTCGGGCAAAGGTGTTTTGCCCATCTTACCAGGGTCTCTGGTTATAGATTCAGCCTGGGCCAGTGGGTCTACTGGCTCTTGTTTGATGGATCTATTGTAGCAGTTGGAGCTCTGTGCAAAGGGAGAGGGGTCCCTGGATGCTGGGTGGATCTGGGGGACCTTGGGAAGCAGATACTCCTTGGGGCCTGGATAAGCAGGCTGCTGGTGGTGAGGAGTGGGGTGGTGGGTGTCCGTGGGAACAGCCTGGCCAGGCAGCTCGGCAAACTCAGCACCACCGTAGGCCGGGCTCAGGCTGTTGTGCAGAGCGTGGAGGTCTGGCTTCTTCTCGAAACTGCAGCTGCTGCCACTGTGCCCCCAGGTGCCAGGCCCCAGGAACTGAGAGGGGAAGACGGGGTTGCTGGATGGAAAGCTGTAGTAGCTGAATGACGGAAGAGCGTACTTGGAGTGGAAGCCATTGACGGAGGCCAGGCCGGGCTGTGCATAGTAGGAGTGGTAGGAGTACACGCTGTTCATGCTGTACGGGTCGGAGGGCCGGCAGCTCCCCAGCACCGAGTAGCTCTCCACCACCGTGTTGCTGCTGTACTTGAAGGAGCTGAAGTGGTTCTGTGGCTCTACCTTGAGCGAGGGCTTCAGGCTCTGCTGGGACAACCCACCCTTCAGAGACAGGCCTGGGGAGAACAGGAGAGAAGCAGCAGCTAAGAACCACAGCTGGCCAAGGCCCTGGGCAGGAGACCCGGGGACGGAACCTCCCCTCTTCCACAGAGGTTCCCTCTGCAGGTGAGGCTGGACTTGCTCTGGGTGCTGCTCATCACAGCCCCCACCAGACCTGCTGAAGCCCTGGGAGAAGTGGCTCCCAGAGCCCACAGCACCCTCTGCATCAACGCCCCCCCCCCAACTTCGCAAGTCTTCACTGAAGCATCTCCCCTCCTGCTGGTCACCGCAGGGACAAGGGCCAGGAGAGGGGAGCACCGCCCCACTCTGCTGCTCCACCGCAGCACACGCGCCTGGAGCAACAGGCCTCCACAGACTCTCAGGGAGGAAGTAGGCAAGCTGGAGGGGAAACCCAGCTCCTCTTCGGGAGGATAAGCCAACCTCCTCGCACTGGCTCCCCAGACATCTCCCACCACGTCTGGTGTCCTGGAACCGCTGTGGCTACCGCCCCGACTGACAAAGTTGAGAAAATGGGATGGTCCAGGTGGCTGAGAGACGCCCCAGGACTGTAGTCTGGAATGTGATCCTGAGTCAGGAAGGGGGCGGTGAGGGAGCTGTCCAGGTCCAACACCCAACAGCACCGATGCCACCCCCGGGGATGCCCGCTCCCCACACACCTGAGTCAGTGGAGATGCCAGCCAGCTCCAGGGCCTCCTGCTTGATCTTCTCTGGGGTGCTTAGCTTCTCCTTCTGAATCTTCTTCTTCTCAGCGGCCGCCCTCCGGGCTTCCAGCTGCCGCTGGCGGCAGGACTTAGCTGGTTCTGGCAGGCGTCGGACCTCGCGGGGGAAGGCGGTGAGCACCTGGATGGCCCCACTGCCCACCTTGGCGTTCTGGTTCTCCTCACTGCCGAACTCATCCGTGGTGGCCATCTTGTAGAGGGGCAGCACGTGCAACTGCTCGTCCTCGGGGATCTTGCCCACGCAGCGATTGTCTTCCTTGGTCAGGGTGCAGACCTGCCCCAGCAGAGAGAGGGAGGGGCTCGGAGTCGGGGGAGCCCAGCGCTGCAGGAGGGGCTGGGCACCCACCACTGGCGACACCATCCCCGCTGGCAGCTCCAGCACCAGCCATCCCCTCGGCCCTAATGCTCCCTCTTTCCTCCTGTAGTGTCTAAAAAGCACCTCTCTGTCGGTTCTCAGAGTAGCAGGGCCACCAACATTTAGTCGGCTCTACAGCTTTCAAAGCATGTCCATTCACACAGTCTCATGCGATCTTAGTAAGGCTGAGAGGGGATGAGACCATTGGCCCAGGGTCACAAGGCTGGCAGGGGCCGGCTCAGGGCTGGGGACGTGCTCTGCCCTGCAGGCCAACACAATGGCCCTCCTGCCGACCCTGGCAGCCTCGGACCTCCCACCACCGCCCGCCCTCTGTGCCCTGAACGCTCGGCCTCCTTTCGCTCTTACCACAGTCCTTTTTATTAAAAACTGCTTGTGCTGGTTGCAGAAGACGTAGGCCAGCAAAAAGGAAATAAGAATTACTTCCCTAATCCCACCACCCAGATATAACCACTGTAAACAGTTTCATATTATGCATGTGGTTCTATAACTTCATTTAAAAAGTATAGTAAATGTTCTTCTTCAGGATGATTTAAGAGCTGATTCTATTGCATCAACGCATTCATTTATGTAATCCTTCATTACCATTTAAACTTGCTTCCAAGTTTTCCGTATCACAAGTAACACCTTATCCTCTGGCTAAAATGTTTAGGATTCTTAATTCCTTAGACTAAACACTGTGGAGCAGAACTGCCCCATGCTGCTGAACGACCCAAAATAATGATCATCAGCGTTTAACCCATACTGGCAGAATGTACACTTCAATATTCCTACCCTTTTTAATAATTTTGCCAACAGTTTCTTAAAAACTTTTTGCACACTATCAAAACCTATCTCACTGGTTTGCATTTCTCCGATTACTAACATGGCTTGATTTTTTTTCCCCTCAAGTTTACTCTCTACTTTTTTTCTTTTATAATTAAGATTTTATTGGTTGTTTTGAGGGTAAGTGCACAGACATTTCAATTTGCACAAAGTTCTTTCAACATCGATCGGTTGTCTCTCGCTTGTGCCCTGACTGGGAATCAAACCTGTGACCTTTCAGTTTGCTCCAACCAATTGAGCCACATTAGCCAGGGCTCAATTTATACAGAATTCCCTTTTTTAGATCGACTGACTGATTGGTTCACTCATTCTTAGAGAGGGAGGGAGGGAGAAAGTGAGGGAGCCCGTCTGTGAGAAGCTTAGACAACTGTGCATGCACACACGTTCAGGTGTCTGAACGAACGGCCGTTAAAATGCTGACGGTAGTTATTTCTATGAGATCTCAGGCAACTTTTCCTTTATTTATACTTTCGTATGCTATTTAAATGTTTTTACAATGAAGAGTTGTTCAATTAGTAAAACGTACTATTCGTTTTAGAAAAAGTTTCCTTTTTCTCGCTCCAAACCCTAGAAGCTCTGAGAGCTAAATAAAATAACCTCCCTGTGTTCCTCTCTCCGGGTGCCCTGTCCCTCGCCCTCCCTCTCTCTCGATTTCAGCTACAAACCCCGCAACAGAGTGTAGACAGGAGCCTGCCCTGTCCTGCTCCTCGGCCTTGGACATGGAGAAGGAAGACAAGGTGGAGAAATGGAATTCTAGGGCTGGGCCATCAATCTCCATGAGACCACAAGCTACACCAGATCTGGGGACCCCCTTTCAGATGAACGTGCTGGTACCCCTGCCTCTTCCCCAGCTCCTGTCTGCCCAGGACCTAGTTAAAACACAGATAATAGAGCTGGCCTCATCCCTTCGAGGGTGTCCCATGCAAGCCCAAGCCTCCCTCCCCTCTCCACTCATTCTCCTGTTTACTGCATCTAGCCTTGGGGCTCTAACCATGAACTAATAACTACATGCTCTCCAGTCCCAGGTTCATTTCTCCAGACTCTTCCTCTCCCCTGCCTATTCTACATCTCCACCTGGACATGTAGCAAGCACCTCAAAACATAATTCTTTATTTTTCACCCCCAAACTGGTCTTCCTGCATTATTCTATACCCCGGCAAATAACACCAACACTCGCCCAGCTGCCTATGCTACAAACCTTGGAGCGGTCCTCCAGGCTTTTCTCCTCCTATATCCAGTCCACTGGCAAATCCACTCAGCCCTATCTTCAAACTCACCCAAGATCTGTCTACTTACCCCCATTCCCACCCCCGTTCCTGCCCAAGCCCTGTCACCTCTGACCTAGACAACTGTCCCAGCCTCCCCCCCTCCCCTCCCCCAACCCCACATACTTTATTCTCCATCTGCAGGAGCAAGAGAACGTGTCTAACTTTAGAGATCTTACTACTCACAGCTGAAGAGCCCTCCAGGGACTTCCCCTCACACTTAGAGCACAATCCCTGGGCCCCACCGGGCCTCCTGGGCTCCCTGGGCCCTGGTCCCTGCCTGCCCCTCTATCCGCATCCCCCCAAGGCTTGGCCTGTGCTGGTCCTTCTGCCTGGACCACCCCGCCCCCACACATTCAGCTCCACACTCTCTCACTTCACTCACGTCTTAGCTCAGGTACCCCTCAACACAGAGGCCTTGCTGCCTCTGAAATACCTCCTGTCACTTCACCCCCTGCCCGCTTTCATCTCTACCAGACAGTAGGTCAGATCACATACTTGGGAAGGACTCTGTGCATTTTATTCCCAGGCACCTAAAGCCGTACCTGGGCACAGTAAACATCTGCTCAGTGAATGAATCGAGAGGGTGTTTGCATTTAAGTCAAGTGCTCACAGACCCGGAACCACACTTCGGGTAACTGGGGCCTCTGTACCCAAGGGGCTGCCTTCTGCAGCATTCACTAAATCACAGAAAACAAGGCGAGCTCGGTGCATGGATCTGGTGAGGATTTTTTTTCTCTTTTTAAAAAAGATTTTATTTATTTATTTTTGAGAGAGGAGAAGGGAGGGAGAATGAGAGGAAGAGGAACATCAATGTGTGGTTGCCTCTCATGCACCCTCTACTGGGGACCTGGCCTACAACCCAGGCATGTGCCCTGACTGGGAATCAAACCAGTGACCTTTTAATTCACAGGCCGGCACTCAAGCCACTGAGCCACAGCCAGGATAGGTGAGAGTTTTCTCAGAAAGGTAGGTAGGAGCGGGCAGTCTGGCAGGGCAGTCCCAGTGTCTGAGAATCTGTCTCTAGGTCCCTCCCTACTCGAGCCCATCTGTCCACACAGACCAGTCAGCCCATCCCAGGGCGGTCCCGTGGTGAGGCTGTTAACAGGACACAGGCTTCCTTACCACTGTGCAGCCGTTGTAGAGGTTATGCTGGTCCTTGTGGGCGTGGGCACAGAAGTCCATGCAGGCTGTGACCCCCGAGAAGGGCCGCCCTTCCTTTAGCCCCAGGCGGCAGTCGATCGCTATTTCCTCATTGGTCACCTGTGTGGATGACCAAGGAGAGCTGCTCACGTGACCTGAGGTAAGCAGCCCTGATTGTGTACCTGGGTAGGCCAGGTCTTGGGGAAGGGAAGTTAAGGATCGCGGCTGCCTTGCCTTTGGGCTGCAGGATAGAGGCTTTCTGGCTGACGGCCCTTGTAGGAATCACTTCCTCCTGGGTTATCTCAACCCCCCCACCTCATCTGGAGGGGACCTTGATGCACCACTCAGATGCATGAAAATGGTTCTCACTTTGAGTGCTCCACACCATACGTCAGGGGTGCGGGATGCGTGCCAGGGGAGGAAAACTCAAGCCTCACCAGTGGAAACCGGACCAGAGGCGGCGGAGGGGGCTGAAGACCAGGGATGCAGGAGAGATGGAGTGGGATGCAGTGGGTGTGGTGTGAAAAGGGTCTTCAATAGAACCACATCACCGCTCCACCTCTGGCTGGGCCTCTCCTGTAAGCAGCATTGACGAGGAGCTCACCCCCTCTTCCCTGCCTTGGGGAGCCTGGGCAGAGATGGTGAGACTATGTGGGCAGAGGAAGGCCCAGGACGCGGTACCTGGTTCTGGTAGGCCTGGGGGGCCAGCCGCTTGTACAGGGGAGCGACTTCGGTGGCCAGGTCCTGGAAACTCTTCCGGAGCACTTCTTCCTGTGGAGGCAAGAGCAGTCGCACGTCCAGAGCAGCCCGACAGGCCAACTCTACCTGTGGGAAACCAGCCACCACTCTGGAACTGCCACTGGGCTTCCACCGGGGAGATAGGAGGCCAGGTGCCACCATATGCTGTTACAGTGTCCTTTTGTGAGGGGTATGGAGTGCCACATCTGTTTTAAAGTTGGAGACACAGCGCACCAGGAAAGGCCACTGGTAGTCATCCCTGACTGCTAAGCTACTGTTCTCCCAGCCCAGTGCTGCCCAGACCACCTAAGAAGGACTCCTGCTAGCGAGTGCTCCACACTCTGTGTGAGAGGGTGGCCCAGCAGCACATAAAGGCATGAGTGTTGAGTGTGGATCCTTCTTCCTGTGTCAGAGACAGGTAAACGCTGGCCAAGAGGTGTGGTCAAGGTCCACACTAGAAGTTCCGTAGCTAGCCAGGCCCAGAGCCTGTCCTGAGCCAGGTACCCAGATTCCAAAGCTCCACCCTCTCTACCTGGCACCATTGCATGTGTTAGTCACAAGCCACGTGTGCCTACTGAAATATACGTTACTTTTAATGAAAATCAAATAAAATTAAAATTTACTCCCTCCGCTGCACCAGCCACATTTCATATGCCCAACAGCTACATGTGGCTCCTGTACTAGACAGCAGGGAACATTCCATCATCACAGAACGCCCCCATGGACAAGGCTGCTCTGAGCAAAGCGGCAGCCCCTGGCTACATTTCAGGCGTCCACAGCCAGCCTCTGGCCCTCCAAGGGCAGCAAGTAGGGTTGCTGACACTCCTAGTGGACCTCGAAGGGTTTCCAGAGAAGGCATGAAGAGTTTTCATTGAAGAAAGCGGGAGAAAGAGGGAAGAAAATAGGAATCGCATTCATAGGGCTAGCAGTGGCTGCCATCCACAACTGCCCCCCGCTGGCTGCCACTCCGATGCGGCCACCAGCACCAGGGGCCTGAAGCCAGCCCAGCACGAGGCGAGGTGCATAAGCTCTGGGGAGACAGAGGCCTCCTTAAGCTGTGAGCTTAAACCGTGGCTTCACCATTACTGCCATATGGCCTTGGGCAAGCCACATCCTCACCTGGAAAGTAAGGAGTAATGTGCCTGGGACAGGTCATGAGGGTGTCGTGAAATTAACTGAGATACCTGTGAGGTGCTGGGCAGAGTACCCCGCACTTAGTAAGTGCCCAGGAAACAGTAGCTGGTGGAACAAGGGAAGGATTTGTGAGAAATTAAACCAGTGCATTTTCATTCCCGGTGACTCCTAGCTCTGGGCGGCCCTGAGGCTCCTGCATGCATTGAAGCAACAGCATTTGCTGCTTTCAGGGAGAGCAGATGCTGTCCTAAATAAAACTCCAGTGTCACACCAGGCTATCAGACTAGCTCACACAACAGTCTAGTAGCCAGGCTTTGAAGGAGAAAAGGGCTCAAAATCAGAAAATGCTTCTTTTTACTTCTGAAAGGCAGAGCTGGATGTCTGAGCATAGAAGTTTATTTGGTACAGAAAAATGTGCCCCTGGGAAGTCCCTGCAGGTGGACAACAGGGAAGCCCCTCTGGTTCGAGGAGCTTGGCGAGAGTTGAGACACAGTGGCTGGGGTCAAGATAATGCCTAGAACCCAGCAAAGGGGCCTGGACGGTCAGCCTGTAGGAGCTCAGGCAGGAGAGAGGCAGGGGGGCTGGAGGGAAATGGCAGAGAGCTGAGACAGGCTTGCGCTTTCTTTGCATTTAAAACTCAGAGTGGAGGCCACCTCAGGTGGCCTTCATTTCACAGGCAACAGAGGGGAGTGACAGAGTGGGAGGTGGCCTGACATGATGCTCCTGGTTGCCACAGCCTGCGCACGGCCAGCAGTGCAGACTCAGAGGCCTGTTGTCTCACGGTCAGTGGGTCGAGCAGGAGGCCTGGCCTTCAATGAGGAGACTGCAGACAGGAGGCCTCAGACCTAGAGGTCGCACCTTGTGGATGCCGGTCCAGTGACCAAGGAGCGGGCCAGGCCCCTGGAAAGGAGAAAACGGGACAACCGCACAGAGGCGTCCTCCTGGCTACCAGACGGGATGAGGGATGCCTCGGGAGGTCGGGCACTGGCCCACAGAATGGGCCAAGGACCAGAGGCCCTCCTCCTGACACCTCCCAGACCCAGAGAGAAGTCTTGGGAAGAATGAAGGAAAGAAATTACCCTTTAAAAGGATCAAATTCCAATGAGAAATCTGAATATTTACTTCAAAGAGATGGTTCTCAACTGGAGGAGTCTAAAGCAGTTGTAGTTGGGAAGCCTCATTTTTCACTCATTGCGCCTGTCCGTGCATTTCCCGCGTAACCTTATTTCACAGCAGGTTAAGGTCCGTTAACAAAAACCAAGCAAGCTCCATCTTCTGTACATCCGAGTTGTGGTGTGCTAACCCCCCAAGACAATTAAAGACATGAGGTGTGACAAGGTGAGAGGGAGGGACCTGCTGCTCCCGTGAGCTCCTCACCTCTTTAGGGTTGTCCCCTGCGAGGCGGAACTTGCGAGGCGTCTTGCTCCGAGCGTATTTGCAGCCGTTGAAGTACATGCTCCAGGAACACCCAAAGGAGAAGGAGGCACCGCAGGTGTTGGGGTCTTTGCCTTGGCAAGCGCAGGTCCGGCTGCAACACACACCACGTGTTAGCCATAGGTACGTTTTTTTAGAATCTGTCTCCTCTGTCAGAGGCAGGCCCTGCTGAGGCCTGGCATCCACTGGACTCTCAGTGGCCAGGACCACACCCTTCCCCACCTTCAACTCCTTTCTCAAATTTCCTTGGGTAGAGAGGCAGCTCTGCAGCCTGTTCTGTTCCCACTCCTGAGCCTGCAGGTGAGAGTCTTGTGGGGAGAAGCACATGGGTTGTTTGAGACAGGTGGGGAGCCCAGTAAAACACCCAGTCAGGTTCATGCTGTGCCCGAACTCTAGTGCCTTGAGCAGCTCACACACACACACACACACACACGCGCGCGGGGGAACGGCATGCACCACGTGGTTCGAACACGCCTGGGTGCCGACAGACCTTTAAACAAATACTGACATTACAATCCAGCCCTTCCTAAAATCCAGAAACCACCCGAGTGCTCCTCAACGGGGGCCGTGGACAGGCAAACTGTGACACATCCCTGCAGTGGAGCACGATTAAGCAGCGAAAAGGGACTGGCTGCTGATGCACACCCACAGATGAAGTGTGGAAACACTGCTCAGGGACAACGAGGCTACACACGTGTGGGTCTGTTCACACAACATTCCTGACAAGGCAAACCCGTGGGGACAGGGAATGAGACCAGCGACCGGGGGCGGGGGAGGGCCTGCCTGCAAAGGGGTACGAGGGAGTGTCTGGGCGGCGGACTGTTGTGTGGCTTATAATGGTGGTGGCCACACGACTGTGAACATTTGTCAGAACTCTGCACACTGTGCTCCTCAAAGGACAAACTTTATTGTGAGTAAAAACACCTTAATTTAAAAATGGAAGAGCAAGAAAAACCTCTCAGGGTAGGTTTTGTGAATATCATCAATGCCCTGCAGTAGAGGGGCACTGACACACTTTTTCACACCTGTCACCACCACGAGAGTCCAGATTTGGCTGGGGCACAAGAGCAAAGCTGAGCCACGTCGACAGGCCCTCCCCAGCCAGGACCAGAGCCCGGGTCGGGCCGCGAGGAAGCGTGCTTTCACCCCAGGCAAACAGAGCCCCGGACAAGCGCCTTCCCCAGAGTGCCCAGAGTTCCTGCGTCTGCTGCCCAGGGCCCTGCCCACGTACTCGTCATTGAGGCCACATCTCCGGCTGGTGGGATTCCCATACTTCCGGAGGGTGTCGGTGAGCTCCTGGTACAGGGTGTCTCCAAGGCTGCGGGGGATGCCCTCCCAGGCCAGGATGAGGATGACGATCACGGCGTTCTGGCAGTGGTGGCCCGCCCGGTGCCGCACCAGGCAGAGCAGCTTCTCCTCCAGTGTGTGCCTGCGGATCACCTGCAGGGGTATGGGGCGGGGTGGACGCCGTTAACCACAGGGACTCAGGCACCCGCGCTCCTCCGCACAGGATGCCATGCACCCTCCCTGCTGCCGACCACATGGGGGTGGGGGGAGCAGGTCTTCAGGGCAGTGTTCTGAGGGTGTCACACCACAGCGGCTGACACCGTTATAATCAGGGAACGCAAAACACAAAAGTTGTTTTTTTAAGAAGAAAATAATCATTACAGAAATTAAGTTACTAATAATTTATGTAGACTTAGGAATACAAATACAGAGATGAAACTATAAGCCAAAATATATTAGGAGGATTTTAATCATCCTAAAACACCGGGAGAGAAAATGCTGCACGTCGGCATTTTTCTGGTTAAAAAGAGAGGACCGTGGTGCTATGGGAAAGTTTCTAGCAGCTCCTCAAAGAGCTGGACATACAATCACCACAACACTAGTCAATTCCACTCCTGGGAGTGTCACCGAGGGATCTGAGAGCAGGGACCCCACAGACACTTCTAGCCCGTGTTCTGAGCAGCAGTGTGTGCAGCTGCCAAAGACAGACACGGCCAGCGCCTGGCAGCTGACGAATGGAAGACAGGACGAGGCAATGTCCATGCAATGGGACAGCAGTCGTCTTAGCAAGGAAGGAAGTTCCCACACATGCCATAGCACGGACGAGGCCTGAGTCCGTTATGCTCACGGAAAGAAGCCAGTCACCGGAGGACACATATCGTGTGGTTCCACCTCCTTGAGGCACCGAGAAGAGGCGAATTCACAGAGAGAGTAGAATGGAGTTGCCAGGTGTGAGGGGGAGACGGTGGGGAGTGCCGTTTAGAGGGCAGAGTGTCAGTGCGGGACGATGATGAGCTGCGGGAACAGACTGGGGTGACGGCTGCGTCTCAGCGTGCACGCAGCTGGTGTCACCGAACTGTATTCGTAAAAATGGTTAGAATGGCAAATCTTATGTTATATCTATTTCAATGCAATTTTTAAAATTTAATAATGTTAATAGAGCAAAACGCATTGAGTTATATACTTTACACAGGTCAACAATATGTGAGTTATATCTCAATCTGGCTGCTGACTCAAAAACAAGGGCCTGGACCCCTATGCTCTCTGCTCCTCAGGATGTGCCCATTCCCTCCCCCTGGTTCTCCCCTTAGTCTTCACTCACCCCCAAAACACTGTCCTGGCTCCCAAAACAGGAGGTCAAGGCACAGGGTCCTGGGGGTAGAGAATGAGGGGGCTAAGTCTCCCTAAAGGACCCCATGTCATTCTGTGACCAGTTAAGATGTAGGTGCAGATAAAGAGGGGAGCCTGGGAAGGACTCTGAGCAGCAGACGGAGGAACAAGGACACAAGGAAGGGGTTCCAAGGATGATAAGCGGGGGCTTATTTATGTAAAGAGCTTCACGCTGCAGAATGGGGGGACAGATGGTTGGCAGAGGGGGAGTCTGGGGGCCCGGACATAACACAAGCACAAAGTCCTGAACTAGGGGCAGTGGGGAACAAAATAGGAAAAGGAGTGAATTCCGGAGACATCTGGGAGAAAGGTGAATTGGGGACCACCTGAGTACAGGAACTGAGGGGCAGGGAAAAGTCCTAAGGAACATCCACATTTTGTGCTGCGGGAGTGTGCGTTGGTGTTGTTTACTGATGGTGTTGCCGGCCGGTGTTGGCAACGGGAATAAGCAGGGCTGAGGCCTTTGCAACACCTGAGTGCCTATTTCCAGCAGGTCCAACAGAAGGGCCCAGGGGAACAGCAGACGTCTGAGCTGGAGACAGACTTGGTCATGAGTATGTGAGAGTCAGAGGGGCATCCAGGCAGGCGACATAAATGAGGCAAATGGGCCAGCGAGTGGCAGGGACCACAGCAAAGAAAAGCACTTGCATCTTCAAAAGGAGGAAGCAAAGCCTCCTCTTCATCAACTACTGTTTCAAAGGAATTCCAGCCCAACGCAGCTATCTCTAGTGGTTTTGCGAGAAGAAAACAGAAATCCAAATTATTACACGTAATCTCCCCTTAAAAAGATGGGAGCACCACACCCAATTTTTTTTATCGTGGTGAAAAATACGTGACATAAAATCTACCACTTTGGCTGTTTCTAAGGGTGCAGCTCCGGGGCAGTAAGTACGTTCACACTGTTGTGCAGCCGTCACCAGGAAGTTTCCATTTTCCAAAACAGAAACTGCCATCATTGAACCCTAACTCTCCATTCTCCCCCAACCGCAGCCCTTGGTAACCACTCTTCTACCTCTTCGCCCCGTGAGTTGGACTATTCTGGGTCCCTCACGTAAGTGGAATCACATAATATTTGTCCCTTTATGACTGGCTGATTTCATTTAGCATCACGTCTTCGAGGCTCATCCCTGCTGTAGTGTGTGTCAGAATCTCCTCCTTACATGCTAAACCGAGCATACCTCTGGGCCGTGAGCTCCTGCTTCGAGCCTTCATTAAATACAAAGGTGCACAGGCAGGGGGTAAGTACCAGATGAGGACAGGCAAGTGCACAGATGGGCACAGGATGACAAAGGTCAGTGACCACCGTCCCTCACTCCAAGTGAGCCGTGCGTGCATTCACGCTGCCTCTCCGCCTTAGCCCGCATGGCTCTCACCAGGAATGCCTCTGCTCTCTCCTCAGCCTGTCTGGTGTGGCCCTGTACTTGTGGCCCCACGCACGTCCACATTCACTGGGGAACCTGGCCTGATGCTCTTCCCATCACCCGGGTCCCTGCCCCTGAGCGCTGCAGCACCAAGTCTGCCTCTCCAAGTTCAACCTCGATTATTCACGTCTCTGCAATTTTATTGCATGTGTCTCAACATCATCAGCAGCTGGAACGTGGGGAGAGAGCTTTCCATTTTCCCTGCATGCCCCTCTCCCACGTGCCCAGCACAGTGCGGGGCTCACAGCCACCCAACGACCTTGCTGCCGATCCTCATGCTGCAGTGGTTCTAGAAATCCCTTTGTGGACTGGAAGTGTAAGGTCAGAAGACTTGGGGTGAGACTGGGGTCTGAGTCCCTGACACCTCCCTGCTGAGACACCCAGGTTGCCCCTGACCCTGCCTAACCCAGCCCATCCCAGACAGGACACAGAGCCACCAGAAACTCCGAGCACATGGAGGGGACAGAGCAGTCTGTCTGCAGTCGACCACAGTGGGGCCCGGACTTCGGTTAGATGCCATCTCCAGCCTCGAACGTGGGGACGGTGTGAGCCAAGTATAATGACTAGAGCAGTTCCCACGCCAGCCCAGGGTGCCAGGGACTGGCATAAAAGGAAATCAAATAGCTGAGGCTGGGGGAAAAAGACTAACCACGCACCAGAGGCCAGTTCCAGGGGTCCCTGGAGAGAAACGTGCCTACTTCCTCGCCCAGCCCTGCCCAGCCCTGCAGAGCGAGGCGCAGCCTGGGCTGCAGGGTCACAACACTCACCCACTTTGCGATGGGGCAGCCACGTGAGCTCTTCCCCTCCTTCCCGGTGTAGATGACCTTCTCGATCCGGATGGCTTTCCCCTTCTCTCCATACCTGGAGAGGGAGACAGAAGCACCCTTCGCTCAGAGGAACCCCAAGGAGAGCAACTTACAGTAAGAAGGCAAGCCTCAGTGGGTTTCTAGTTACTGTGGGGGCAACAGAGAAGAAAGAGAAAGGTGTAAATGTTTATTCTGTGCTCAGAGCTTCTGGGAACACAATGGCCCCTCCCAGGTTCCCAGGGCCTCTGGTGCACCTGGCCCAGCTCTATCCTAGGGAGAGGGCCAGAATGTCCCTGATTATTGGCTCTGAGCCTCCAGGAAGGTAGGCAATCCAAGCATTTGTGTCTAGCCCTGTTAGCCGAGTCACCCTGAGGACCAGCTACTTACAAATTCAATTAAACAAAGGAAAAACATGGGGAAATCCTTATTGTTCTCTTTCAACAACCCACACCTGACATGTGAACATGACAAGGACAGCTGAGGCCAGGGAGAAGCGACCCTACAAAGCACAAAGAAGCACAAACTGGCTCTGAGGTTCCCTCAGACAGTAAGCACACACCTGGGTCCCGCTCCGGCTTCTGCCCTGGCCCACCTACACGTGCACTTGCCCAGGGATCCTGAGAGCAGCTAGTTAACCAAAGCACCCTCAGAGGTGATGGAACTATGGCCCCCAGCGCTAAAGTGGCCTGCTCGAGGCCACCCAACTACCTGGGGGCCCAGGTAAGGGTGCCTGACGTGCAGCCTGAGAGGTCAGACAGACTGGGCGGGCGTGCTGGCCCAGCGACTTTCTTGCTACAAGGAATGTGGCCAAATGACCGAACTTCTCCAAGCCTCAGGTTCCTCATCTGCAAAACGGAGGTAAAAATGATTTCTTCCTTCTAGGCTTGGAAAAAAGATCAAATGAGGTAATAATCCACATGGAGTTCATCATTTAAAGTGCTTTGAAGTTCTTGGCATGAGGGAAGAATCCAACAAACGTTAATTATTCTTAATAATGTAAACAGTCATCTTGCTATCTTATTTTTAATAGCTTCTTACTTTCAGGTACAGTATCATGTTACCTACAAACAGTGGTCACTTGCCACCTCTGGCTTTCTAACCCTTCATGCCTCTATCTCAGTCTGTCGTCTCTGTACTGAGTGCCAGCAGACACGTCGGCTTGCTTCCCGGCTTTCCCGGGAACATCGCCACCTGTTCATCACCGAGCGTGAAGCCCGTCGACTTTGGGGCAGACAGAGGCTTTCTTACTTTGAAAGAGTCTCCTGTTCTCAGGACTTTTAATCAAGAATTGATTACCTTTATTAACCAATGTCACCCCAATAAATGTAATCCATTTTTTCAATGTTAAAAAATGGATTACTTCAATCAAAAACATTTTTAGCATCTAAGGAATGAGAGAGATAAGGGAATGGTTTTTCTCGTTTGGTCCTTTAACATGGAATGCTATTTTAACAGACTGCCTAAATCAAACTATCCTTGGACTTCTCTAGTGAACCCAATCTGGGCCTCGGCATACTACTTTAATAGACCCTTTAACAGAGGGAAATGTTGTCACAGCTGTTATAGTCATACATGTGCTAACACACATACAGTTACACATGTGCTCCATCCCACGCCACTCGACCCGAAATAACTGCGAATACACCAAGATCAGGAACAAGACACTCGCTGCCACACCAATAACAGGATCAGGAACAACATGAGTGCCCAGCACAGGACTGGCTAAACAGAATGCCATGCATCTCCATACAATGAAAGCCACACAGCTATCTAAAAGGGTGCGACAGAATTACATGTGCCGACGGGCGAGATTAAGGGGGAGGGCAGCAGCTGTACATGGTGGGCACAGCATGACCGATCCCACCTGGTCCCACATTTCTTTATATCATTTGTAGATCTTTGTAAATAAATGCTTACAAAAAATTTAAAGGTAAGCTTTGTTTTTTTGAAAGTTTCTTCTGGGAAGACAAATTTGCTAGAGAGCTTTACTCACTGTAAACTTTTTTGAGAAGGCCTCTTACAGACATGTTTTGTTTCTGTAATTGGAAAAGAGAACTAATATTTTAAAAACGCTGATCTAAGGTTCCTCTGAGTTCTCTATTTCACTCAAGGTCTCAGTGAAGAGGTGAAAACTGTTTCTGATAATTACCACATTAAAATTCTAAGGCTATGTGAGTCCCGTATAGAATGTGCCTGCAGACAGCACTCTGGGGAGTTCACACAGCGTGGTCTGGCTCAAGAAGACCAGAGCAGATAGAGCTGCTTTTGTGTGGGTCCCGGAAAACATTCAATTCAACAGGATTTATCAGGAAGTGGCCCACGAGGGCAGAGGCTGGGCGCCTGGTGAGTGCTGGGGTCGCTGTGGGAGGAACAGCCGGAGGCGACCACAGTGCTCTCACCGGAACGGACAGGATATCATGTTCCCCACAGGAGGGTGAGCTGAGGACACGGACTTGGGCTTCCTGGCTAGGACCTGCCTCACCATCCCACCCTTGAGAGAAAAGCTTCCTGGAGTGAACTTCATATTCCAGGGCAAGTAAAAGGGCCAAGTACTGAATGATCGGCTAGACATTATATATATTTTTTTAAACCAGAACTGTCTCAGTGTTTAAAGACAACCAACCAACTCCAGATTTCTTTTTTCTTAAATGTCTTACTTTCTGGCCTACCATTAAGAGACCCTTTTAGAAAATAGATGAATTCCTAGACCCTAAACTAAGTTTTCAAGAATGGGCTGAAACCTCATCCCCAAGGGTAACCTGATCATCCTAGCCAGGGGTTCTTCAAGGGTGGTGGCAGGACCAGCATCGCCTAGAAATGGGGGAGGAGGGCACACTCCAGGGTCACTGCCAGACCAGCCAGGTCACAGACTCAGGGCTGGGGGCCCACAGCCTGGGCCTTCCCAAGCCCTCCCAGAGACTGAAGCACACTCCAGTCTGAGAACCACTGACCTAAACCGGTGCTTCTTCGGGGTTACCTCTACCACACTGAGGCCAGCTCCCCCACTCTCAGAGGAAGAGTGCTGGCTCTTCGTTTCCAGAATGAATCCTGAATGAACTCCTTGCCTGCAGAGAACCCTCTTCCCGCTGGAGGCCACACGGCTCTGAGCAGCATGCCATTCTGACATGCATTTGAACAACTGCCTCCAACCATCAGGGATGATGAGGAGCTGGGTCGCCAGGAGGGATGGAACACTTACTAAACTGGAATAATATTTTAGGGTTCCCTTTTGACTTCCCCTCCTTCCTCCACATCTTTACCAGGTAAGCTAAAAGCACTAGTGTCTCCGTGATTTCCCTCCTGCCTTGGCCCCCTCCCGAGAGCAATGTGGTCCTGCAGGGGAAGGGGGGAGGTCTAGGGAAAGAGGCAGCCTGACTCACTCACAAACTGGACCCCCAGCCAGGTTCTTTTCATCAACTGTTCATTCCCTTTCTGGTTCCAAAAGGATCGTAAAGACACGTCTAGAGGATAAAAATAGCAGGCGATGGCACCAGAGGAAAGGTGGGAACAGACGGACATGATGTTGGTACACAAAATGCAAACAGTGGGTCTTGTGTGTGTTTCTGAGACGAACCTGGAACATTTCATCACATGAGAAATCAAGGAAGCTCATGGAGGCTCGTCAGGGTCCTGTCAAAAGGACTCAGGGGCGAACCTGCATAGGCTCCCACGGGCCAAAGATGAGAAATTACGTTCCTCCTAATGGGGTACACAAATCTGGCTCTAGCTTACAAGCCGCCAACATAAAGATGGAAACACAATCTGCTACATGATTTACAAGGTCCTCAAGATAAAAATAAATCGGTTACCGAGGAAAAACACAAGTATTCCTGGTCTTGAGAGAAACTCCTTCCTTGGATCAGTTTCTGAAGAATCTATACTTGGCTGTTATTTTTAAAGCAATGAGGAAAAGAGAGAAGAAATCTCAACTTTATCACTATCTCTTAATCCACGTTTGAAAACACAGTCTTCTGTAACTAAAAGTCATCTAGATAGCTATCTAGAAATCTCATAAAACTGTGACGGAGAAACACACACAGAGTATCCCAGAACACACTTGGACATCTGACTCCCCGACAGCCCTCAGACAGCGTGAGAATTCCTTACAAAAATCAGCGGCTGGAGTGACGCCCCTCCCAACCTTAAAACTACGACACGTACAACACACACCTGTTTCAAGTATGTTTCATTCTCGTTGACTCAGAGGTGCCCTTCAGGCAGGCCTGAATTCACAGACTGGGTCTCTGATCGACTGCTTTTCTGATGGGCTACTTTGAATATGTTTCCAGATGGTACAGGACAATGAGGAGTGATTACGGCAGATCACTGTCCTCCATCCACCTTACCTTTTATTCATTCAGGGATGCTCTGAGTTACGCAGTTAAAAATGTTGCCTGCTATATTATATTATAGCATATATATTATATATTATATATACAGCATATCATATTATATATTCTATATTAATGGAAGGATTAGTCTGGTTCCCAAATTAATGGAAACTTGGAGCCCCTCAGCCTTCCACACATGTATGTCTATATGTGAACAAACATGTTTATGTCTACATAGCCTTGGCCTTTACTATTAAAATGCTAATGCTTGTTGTAAAATAATGCAGCCAGTACATGGGCATATGAGGTAGGCACTCCCTGTGTAGTAGTTACTAGTAAACACTAAGTGTTTTACATACAATCAAGTCAGTTTACCCTCACAACCCTCCTACAGTGCGTGCACTTCTATCACTCCCGTTTGCAGATAAGAAAGCTGAGTCACAGAGAATCGAGGGACTCGGCAGGAAGTGGGTAGGCCAGGACTGTCTGGACCTTAGTCCAGCTTCCACGCCTGCATGCTCTCACCTGCTGGGCTGTTTTATTCCCCATGTACTGGGACGCAGAGCGTTTACTACCTGCTGTGGACGTGTGGACAGATTTTAAAGTCTCTGTCCACACAAACCGCTTAAGAAAGAACAAGAGAGAGCTACTAAGTAAAAACCCTACAGTCTTGAGTTTGAATTAGAAGTGTCAACATGAACTACCAATGTATTTCATCACTAAACAAAAATCAAAACCCTACACACGCATCTTTGCTCTTTCCACTGAAGTGGTCTAGGAACGATGGGCACCCCCCGTGGCAATGAGCACGCCCAGCACCCAGAGTGTTTTCTAAATACTCTTTCCCACAATAAAAGGAACCAGGCTTCTTGGATAAATGTACAATGCGAGCCCAGAACATCCTGTCATCCGAGAAATCAAGAAAGCTATGCTAGACTCCCAGGACCACGTCAAAAGGACTCAGGAGGCGGCCACTGGCCAAAGATGAGACAATACATCCCTCCTAGTTGAGGTACAAAGTGTCACCTGTAAAGTAGTTTTGAAAAAAAAGAAAGAAAAAACAATCTGTTTCTGATCAAGCCTTTAGATCTAACTACCAGTTTATAAGACACGGGGCACAAGACCATGTTAAACATACCACAGGAAAGCTAGCAGCAAAATTCAGACGATGGGGAACTCTACAGGACATATAACCATTTAACCACATTTCTTCAATAAAAAATATTTCAAGAGAGAGAGAGAGAAGAAGGGGGATGAGAGGGGATAGATGGAGGGCAGACCCACAGATAGAAAGAAAGAGATCCAGAAGCAACAGGAATGAGAATCCCACGTTCAACCTTCCTCAGGCTGAATATCAACATTCCCTTCTATATGTTGTTTAGTGCAGGGCAGTGAAACTGAGAGGTGTTTAAAATCCATGTTCTGTTAACAACTTGTGCATTTCTCCTGGACGTCCGTGCGCCACTCACCGTTCTTCCATGAGTTCCCGGATCGAGGCTACCGTGGGGCCAGATCCCAGGTGGGTGTAATACGGACCTTCATCTTTCTCCACTATTTGTTCTGCAGAAACACAGAGTAAACATTAACTGGAGACAACAGTTCCTCGACATTCATTTGGAAAGGCAAACCAATAGGAAAATTAATGGGCAGAGTACAAAATAGGAAATTCAAATGGCTTATAAACATGTGACAATGTGTTCAACTTCATTAGAAATCAGGAAATATAAATTAAATGAAGTAGCATTACACAAATCGGCAAAAAATTTAAAGTATAATAAAATCATGTGCCCCGGCCAGTGTGGCTCAGGTTGAGTGCCAGCCTGTGAACCAAAGGGTCGCTGGTTCGATTCCCAGTCAGGTCACATGCCTGGGTTGTGGGCCAGGTCCCCAGTAGGGGATGCATGAGAAGCAAGTACACACTGATGTTTCTCTCTTCTTTCTCCCTCCCTTCCCCACGCTCTAAAAATAAATCAATAAAAATCTTAAAAAAAATAAAATAAAACCACGTGTTGTCAAGACTGTGGTCCAACCACATGGAATTTAGTTTATCGTCATACATATTCTAGACCAGGGGTCGGCCAACAACTCCACTCCAGGTGTCCACACAAATGGACTGAGAACAAGGACTCAGCAGTACTCACACGCCCGCGTTCAAAGCTGTAGGAGTCACAAGAGCCACAGGTGGAAACAATACAAGTTCCATCAGCAGAGGAACAAGACGGTCTGGCCGTACAATATTCGTCCACCGTAAAAAGGAATGAAGTGTGGCACCTGCTCCAACATGGATGAGCCCTGAAAACATCAGGCTAAGTGAAATAAGCCAGACACCAAGGGACAACTATTGCAGGGTTACATGAATTGCCTAGAACAGGCAAATCCACTGAGATGAAAACGAGAGATTATCAGGGCCTGGGGGCCGTGGGGAAGTGGAGTCACTACTTAGTGGGCGCAGAGTTTCTGTTTAGGGTGACGAGAAGGTTTCGAAAACAAAGTGGTGACGGTTGCAGCGTGGTGTGACTGTAATCAATGCTACCACACTGTACACTTAAAAATGGTGAACATGGCAAATTTTAGGTACATGTATTTTACCACCATTTTAAAAAGAAAGGAAGGAAATACTGACTCATGCTACCATGTGGCCGAACCTCAAAAACGTCATGCTAAGTGAAAGAATCTGGACATAAACGATCACATATTGTATGGTTCCATTCACGTAAAATATCCAGAATGAGTAAATTCACAGAAACAGAAAGCAGACTGGAGGCTGCCAGAGGCCGGGAGGAGAGAGAGAGACACAATGAGACTATGCGACGGGTTTTGTTCAGGGTGATAAGAATGCTTTGGATCCAGACAGGTGGTGGTCGCACGGCAGTGTGCATGTACCAAACGCCCCCGAATTACTCACTTTAAAATGATTAATTTTATGTTATGTGAAGTTCACCAAAATTTTTTTAAAAAGGAAGCAACTATTGATTCACGGAACAACATGGGTGGGTTTTAAAGAGCTTTATACAGACACTGTACTACAGCTGGAAAGTTTGTTTCGTGTCTAAGGAGGCGTGACAACGAGATGCCATGTGGTGTCCTACATCGGGCCCGAGAAGAGAGACATGGGCGGAAAAGCGGCTGTTAGCCGCACACAGCTGTGTGAGACCCTGATGGTTGGGGAAGCTGGGCAAAGAGAACACGGGAGCTCTTTGCACCAACTTTGTAACTCTACTACAAATGTAAAATTATGTCAAAGTAAAAAGTGAAAAAATAAAAAGACGAAACAACTAAGCAGGGGGCCCTAAGGCGCTGATCCTGTCTCTCCTAGAGGAAATCTGGGCCACGTGCGTCAGTTTATATGCAAGGGTTTTCACGGCAACATTATCTGCAGCAGTCAAAAGTGGAGACAGCCCATAACCTGGCAACCGTGGCCGAGACACGTGAAATGCAGCAGAGCCAGACAATGGCGGGCACCCGCGGGAGAACTGACACCTGCCGCAGCACGGCTGTAGGCTGCGCCACAGTGAGTGGGAGAACAGCGCAGGACAATACAGCAAAAGGACACTGAAACAGCATTCAAAATCAGGCTCAACTAAACGATGCTGTTCAGAGATCCATAGGTGCTAAAATAAAATCACTAGGTTGAAATATAAAATTGCCGATATTCAACAATTTCATACCCACAAAAAATGGCAATTTCAGATGGTTCAACCTTAAAGAAAGACAAGGAGATCGTTGTCACAAGTGGAGAGAATGGTCACCTCTGCGGGGTGGGAGAGGACCGTGCTTAGAAGAGAATATGGGGGCATCAGGGACACTGGGAATGGTCTATTTCTTGGTCTAGGTGGTGGTTACACGAGTGTTTATCTTACGAACTTTCATTAAACAGTATATGAATGTTCTGTGTACTTTTCTATACAGTATTAGAATTCACAACTTTTAACATGTAAAAGAAGTTAGTGTACCTCTTCTATGCAGAACATGATGCTGAGCTTTATACGGGAAACGAGGCAGGACAGTAACTGACCGGACCCTTACAGAGTTTATTGTTCAGCGGGGCAGGGAAGACCCACACATATGAAGGTACCTTATAGCATTTCAAGAAAACGGGCAAGATTTTTTTTTAACGCAAGGTGTTGGGACAACTGGGGGAAAAGTTGGATCCATACTTAACACCCTATCCCAAAACACATTTCAAATGGTCAAAAGCTTTAAATACAAAAAATAAACAAACTATACGAATATCTGGAAGAAAACGAAAGATTTTTAAAAATAATCATGAAGTGGTAAGATCTCTACGCACGACATGAAATTCAGAAGCAGCATATATTCAACAACAACAAAAAATCCTGATAGATTTAACTCAAGAAAATTTTACAGTAATTACTCCCAAAAGTCAAGCCAAAAGATAAACACTGCACTGAGAGGAAATATCTGAAACTCACAGCAGACAGAAGTCTAATTTCCTTACAATATCAAGAGCTAAATAAGGTCAGTAACACAACAGAAAAACGAAAACAGCATAGAAGTACTTCTGAAGGGAGACGAAAATGGCTCAGACATACGAAGAGGTGCCAGTTTTACCTTTCAGATGAGTCACCACCGAAGTCTGATGACCCTGTCTGCTGCTGAGGGTACAGGAAAACAGGCAGCGTGGAAAGTCATTCAGCAATACCGTAAAAGTACAACTGCCCGATCCATTTGACTGAGCAACTTCAAAGAAATGTCAAATCCTTCTAGGAATTTATTTCTAGGAATTTGGATATACTTTCACATGTGCAAAATATGCACACACTAGAACACTCACCGCATCATTTGTAATGACACAGTATACGAAATCTAAATGCCCATCACGTTCATTGTGTGTCATAAATACTAGGCAGTTATCAAAAGGCACTAGGTGACTCCAGATTTACTGTTAAAAAATGACCTCCAAGTATTTTAAATGAGAAAACAAGCCAGTATAGCATGTATAATACGCTAGTTAGCGTACACACAACCACACATGTATCAGTATATATGCACATAGATGCAAACATGAAGGTGTATATGCCGTCACGCACACTAATGATAAGTGTGGGAGCAAGTTCAGCAACAGTGTGTGCAGCCCAGTGAACTGATGATGGAAGTTGCCCACCACTTAGGGCTTCTGCTCATGGAGGCTCTTCATCACCCCCTCATGCCCCTATCACTTCCCAGTGAGGACTCCACGCTGAACAGAAGACAGAACCCAAATTCCAGGGCACAGTCCCCAAGGCCCCGCAGAAGCAGCTCTGCCTGCCTCCCAGCCTCGGCCACACAGCTCGGTCTGCACAGCCAGGCCACACCCGTCCCCTCTATCTTTAAACGTTTCCTCACAGACAGCAAAGTGTCTTCCTTTGTCTCTCCTTGGAAAACTCATCTTTTAAGGCCTAGTTTCAATGCCTCCTTTTCCTTGAAACCCTACTGGACCTCCCAGGTTCTTCTTTCCCTCTGGATTCCCAGAGCACCTCGCATACAACAAAAATATCAAAGTGAGTATCACAGTTCATTTTAACTGTTAACGTGGAACAGCAGAATGAACGTGGATTTTGCAAACACCTGGTGACAAGTTGCCTTCCCGGCCTCTGACCCTCACGCCCTTCCCAGGTCTAGGTGCAGGGTTTGGTGCACGACACAAACTCGATAGGCAGCTGCTGTCCAGACCCTGCCAAACACACTGTGTGGTTGAGGTCGGGGCACTGCAGCCCTTATGGTCCTTAAAGCGGTTAAACAGAAGTCTCCACACTACATTTAGAATTGCTGATTATTAGATGAGATGTACGGTATCTACTACAGTGTGACCTATCAATGCTTAAGTATTTCATGAACATATATTTTCAACTATAGGATTAAAAATGAGTTGCTCCAAAGAGACCCTATTTTGAATGAGACAGAGAGAACTGCAGAAGGAAGCATGTGAAGTGGGGAGACCGAGGGGGACGGGGAGAGAGAATGCAGGAAGGTGTGTGTTGGAGGCCGTGGTCTGAAAGCTTTTTATAGGCACCGGGATACTACATGGCACACAGAAAATGAAACATAGGGACATGCCAGAACTTCTGGGCTCTATTCCAGTGTCTATTGTCTGGAGAAAAGTCAAAATAATGGATTGACTACAGGGTCTCACACTGGAACTAGAACGTAATGTAGCTTTTGGGAACTACCTTGTGCCCCAAACCAGAAAAACTCAAAACTTACATAGTTAAGGGCAGGGAAAGGAGATTTTCAAGGACAAGATGCAAACCAAATCTTGGCAACTCCACCGCAGCAGCTAGGAAAAAGGTACAAAAATCCAAAACCAAGCCAACCTGGAAATGGAATGGTCAGTTTCTCTGGGGAATGCCGTGAAAACACAAAGGGCAGACACAGCCCCGAGAGCCACACAAAACCAAAGGCACCCTCTCCCTTTTAGCAGTTTACAAGGCAGCCCACAGAGTCTTACGGAAGTATTGCTTCCTCTCATCACGTCCCTTTTCCCAATATACTGTATGTATTAATTATGTGTATCAGAGAGAAGATATTCTATGCAAAGAAACTGGACTTATAACCAAGTACGCTTAGTTATAAAACTAATACACATCTACAAATTTAGTTATCCTAATTTTTACACATATCCTCGTTTTACATGTTTACAACATATATTGCACATATTATATATGATGCTCCAAATCAGCGACCAACAGGATTCTGTTTTCCCATAGTGAAATAAGGCTTATTAACCTTCTTGGTGACGTTTAATGCCTTTAATCTTAAAATCAATAGGTGAGTTTACCCTACTTAACATTTATTGTTGTAACACATGCATGGTGTTCTGTTATTTCATTTCCCGTGCTTGTATTTCCTTGTTTTCCTTCTTTCCTATCTTTTGTTATAGTTTTGTATTTTCTTTTTACACCCCCCCCAACCCCCGTAATGTGAAAAATCTATAGTATGTGTTTAGCGACGGTAATGGCAATTTTGGAGAGAAAGAAGTTAGCACCCTTATAATTTCCCCTACCTATTCCTTCACTTTATACCTTCCTGCTTTCCATTGGTGTCCTCGTGAACATGTTTGTTTCCCCTCTATTATAAAAGAGATATTTAACATAAAAATAAATTTACTTCAAGTATAGTGTTAGTAAGTATATTACCTCTTGTTTTGGGAAAAAGAATTATTACCATTATTTAAACTCAGACCTTGTATTTGAATACATTTAGTGTTCCCTGCCGGCCTCTTCATACCACAGCATCCCCAATCTGCTACTTACTTGATTCACCTCCAGAAAATCTGAGTTCTCCCATAGTTGAAAATGTTTTTATGAAGGCTTTACATGCGACTACCAACTTTATTGGATAGAAAATTCTTAGGTCAAACTTTTTATCTCAATATTCTGAGAACTGCAATACATATATCCAACTAAGAACTCCTATCTGGAATAACTCTAAAACACTTACCAAGCACTAAGAAAAAGATAGAAATACAAAAAGAGAAATGGGCAAATGGCCTGAACAGGCACTCTACAAAAGAGGGCATATGAGAAGCGGCTGAACCTCATTAGTCATCAGGGAAATGTAAATTAAAGCCACAAGGAGATGGGATTGAACACCTACCACAACAGCAGAAAGACTGTTCATTTATCACCTGCTGGTGAGGGTGTGGAGCGGTGCTCTTGGGAGTTCCAACGGTTATTAACAACCTGGGAAAACAGACAGTCCCTACTGAAGGTGAACACAGTTTCCATCCTAGGTATTTACCCTACAGAAACATGTAAGTGTATATATACATGTACCAAGACACGTATATAGGAACCTCTTACATCAGCACGATTCCTAAGAACCCCACACTGGAAACGCTCCAAAGGACTATCCACCATCTCATGGATAAATGATGGTACAGTCACAAAATAAAATACCACACAGCCATGAGAATGAACAAGTTACAAGTACCACTGCACACACAGCTGAATCTCACAAACTCAACACTGAACAAAAGATGACAGAATATGAGAAAGTATGTATATATATGTGATTCCATACATACGAAGTTCAAGGACAGGCAAAACTTGTCAATGTTAGAAGTTAGAACAGTAGTTACGTCAGGACAGGGGTCAGCGAGCGTTTTCTGTTAAGGGCCAGAGGGCGACCATTCAAAGCTCTGCAGGGCATGCAAGCCCCGTGGCAACTGCGCCTCCTTGCTGAGGAAGTGCAAAAGCAGCCACAGGTAAGGCTTACGTAAATGAGCGGGGCTGTGTTTCATTAAAACTCACGGACCCTGAAATTTGGAATTCATATAATTTTCCTGAGTGTTGAGGCATTTTTCTTTTGATTTTTAAAAACCATTTAAAAACATGAAAATCATCTTTCGCTCACAGATGCAGGCCAGATTTGGGGTCTGTGGGCCAGCGTTTGCCTGAGGAGGTCGGGTACTGTGACTGGGCAGGGGCCCTAGGGAACTTTTGAGCAGCTGGTGAAGTTGTTTCTTGATCTAGATGTGGTTACACAAGTACGAGCCTTTTGTAAAACCATGCTGAGCTGCACGCTTCCTATGTGTGTTTCAATTAAAAGAATGTTTTCAGGAAGTATTTTTTAAAGTAAAAATAAAGTTTGAAAAACCAAGTATGTGTGACTGACTTAATTTTTTATTAAATTATTTGTAGGCACTTCTTCATTCTTGAAATTCAGTAATTTCATCAGGATCATTATTTGTCAATTTTTCATTTTAGAAAAGTTTTTTTTATTCTTTGACTCTTGCCTTTGTTCAGTGTGTTCAGTGCTCCTTGCCGGGAACCCATGGGTGATCCCGACACCCGCACAGACCGCATCTGCGCTGCGGCACCCCCCTGCATCCTTCCCTTATCTCCACTGGAATGATGGTCACTTCTATTTTCTTTCCCGTTTCAGAGTGCTCTTTCAAGCCTGTCCCTCCTCTTCCTCCCTGATCTGCTGTTTCCGTAACTCTGCTTCTGCTTCTTGCAGCTTCTGGACAGTCGCAAATGCTCTGTGCAACGGCCTGCTTCTTCTGGAATTCGGTCCATACCCCTTGTGACTTCTCTGTGGCTTTATTCTAGCACCCGTCACTCACTTCTGGCTTCTCTGTGAACATTCCATCCAGCTTCCTCGAAGGTACAAATAAGTTGTTCAAACTCTAATTTTCTAACGTAAGCTTTCATATTAAATGTTATATTAATCCCTCTACTTCTCCCTCAGAATTTGAATGGGATGCATGTTGGATTTTGTGTTTATTTGCTTATTAATCTTTTAATGGAGGAAATTTATCACCAGGATTTCTCCTGCTCCGCACTCCTGACCTGTTGGACTGGATAATTCTTTACTGCAGGGGCTGACCTCTGCACTGTGGAAGGTTTAATCGCATCCCTAGCTCTACCCACTAGATGCCAGTAGAACCACACTGCTTGTGACTGAAAAACGTTCTCAGACATTGTCCATTGTCCTGTGGGGAAAAAGGGGTAAAACAGCCCCCAGTGGAAAGCCACAGGCCTAGACTCATTTGCTCAAAATTAGGATAAGGAGAATCTCCTCACTCCTCTCTACCTGGATGCGGCTCAAATTCGTCTCTTAGAAATTAGGCTAGAGAACTGGGTGTTAGAGAGGTTTCAATGATTAGTTCAAAAGTTCAGCAGCCTGAGGGGGATGGGAGGACCTGGGGCCGGCTGTGGACGGTTGCAACTAGGAAACTGCGTCTCCATGCTTTCTGTTTGTGGAGGCCAACACCTCTGTATTTGTGTGCTGAGGGTTGGGTTGTACTCTGTCCTAATGTTAAGACTCTGGTTTATTTCCTCATTTGGGAGTGAGCTGGTCATTTTGATAAGACATCAAGGTAAAACAAAGCCCCATGGTTTGCAGGATATTTGTTGGGTGGTTTGGCCAGTATTTCCCTCTGCACAATGGCCTTTGTTTGCTGCTGTCTGCCCTCGGTTACGAAGCTAGTTCCTAGGATATGGTTTCCCATCTCTCCAGCCAACTGCCCTTGCCCCACACCTTATCAGAAGCTGGAGCAGAGAGGAAAAGAGGGCCTGTTTGCAATCCTGATTTTTCCAAAGAGCATGCCTTCTAGATGGGTGGTCTCCAGCCCATCTCTTCCAGCTGTGGGGTCCCTTTGAGCCTCCACTATTGTGTTTCTCAATGCTGGGAGTTGTATACCACGTGTCACACTTTATTTTAATTCAAATTGACCTTAAACTGGCAGACAGCCCTTGAAATTTGGGGCCATTTCCAAATTTCAGTGGATGAAATTTCTCTTCTATTTTTTTTTGTTTGTTTCTTTCACCAGGTTTCAGGAAGGGAACATGTTACTATCTTGCTGTTAAGTCATCATTTTTTCTTTTAGTCCCTGGTTTAATAGCTCTTCCTTCTCCAAAGAGGTAAAGTGACAAAGCAAGGAAACAGTTCAGCCGTGGTGGGGGGAAAAGGCAGACAACTGCACTTGAACAACAATAAAAGAAAATAAAAGAAAAATCTGCTTCATGTCTCACTTTGAGCAGTGAAAGCAGAAGAGAAGTTGCCCCCCCAACCCCCCCCTCCCCCAAATACATAACAGAAAGAGCTCTGGGGTAGAGCTCAGGAGAGAAAAGTCCAGTTTTTCACAAACGCTGGTTATGTGGCTCTAGGTGCTTTTCTTTGCCCTGTGCACTTAATTTAAACTCATTAAAACAGAAATACGCTCTGTTCCACTTCTGCAAGAGGCTGGGGAGAAAATGAAATGTATCCTTTCTGCTATCAGCAAGAGATACGGAACAGGAGAAACTACTCCTTGCTGCCTAACAGAGAAAGGGACTTCGCTTCTAGACAGACCTTCCACCTTTCCCTCTTTCTACAGAGAGTGGGGACCCTCGTGCAGGTCCAGATGAAGGCTGAGAGCTTCTATGACACTGAGGCAGAGGGGCACTGACAACTGGCCTACAATCAATACACAGGTGTCAAGATCACACACAGGCTCTATTGCAACTATCCTTTTTTCCCCAACAATCCAACAGAATGCCTCAGTTTCCTGATGTGATGTTAGTGGACTTACAGCCAAACAGCTTAGGCTCACACAACTGATGAGGTCCTTCTTCCACAACCACCAATGACTGCAAGCACAGTACTCCTGGCAGTCACACATCCACGCAGAGGGAAGGGAGGGGGGACTGGGTCCTCGCCTGGCTCAGGTGTGCCAGATGAACTTTTTTTTTTAAATTAAAATCTCACATCAGCTGCCTTAAGTTCATGGGTAGCACACTGGGCCTGCAGGTAGTAGGCAGAAATACCTTTATAACGATGGGCATATTCACTGATGACAAAGATGAAAGGCAAGGGGATCATGCCTACACCAACCTGAGGTCTTTGTAGAGTTTAAATACAGAGGGAAAGTAAGGCTGACCAGTTGGCCAAAATACACAGGGTGGGGCAAAAGTAGGTTGTTCACCTGGAAAATAATAATTATATAGTCACACAGGAATAAACTCTGTGTTTCGGGCACTCACAACATTAAACCTACTTTCGCCCCACCCGGTATGGGGAGAACCCACCACATGCTCAGCACCAGTGCAGATGTTTTAGAAATACAATACTCAGTCCCTATTTTTAAGGAACCTGGGATTTGATTCAAAAGACTAGAGGACATATGCGTATAATAAATAATGTAGGACAAAGAAGAATCCAGCCTTAAATCTTGACCCTTCTTCAGCTCTGGCGCTGTCAGCCCAGACTGTCTGCTGGGTCCTTAACCTCTCCTCAGCTCCTTTCCACGTGTCTCCCACACCTCCTCCTCAGCCTCCTGTTCGGGATTCTCTCCCCTGGATGTTAGTGCCCTGCATTTCAGCTCTCTCCATCCACACGAGCAGCCTGGTGCAGTGACTTTCACTGCAACCTCAGCTACCAGTTTGCTGAAGAACCTCCAATACACAGACCCGACCGGACACACCCCCAGACGCCTCCAAGTCTGCAAGGCCAAACTTGCTTCCCTCCCAGTATTTCCAGTCTTGGCGAATGGCACCACCACCCCGCCCTGTCACCCCACCTGGAACCTCAGAAGTCACCTGTGACTGCTTCTTCTTCCTTACTCCCAAATCCAGCTGGTCACTGAACCAATTAATTCATTTTCGTATTCTTTCTCTTATCAACCCTCTCCTTCCCTCCCTCCTGCTCATTGTCCTTATTGTCCTTTTTAGTTCTGGCACCTATTAGTTCTTGCCTGAACTTCGCCTGAGCTTGCAAACTGGTTTCTCTGCCTTTGGTACCATCCCCGCTCGCCCTGAAACTTTCCTCTTCAGCCACTCCCAGTCTTTCATCTAACACACTGGTCACACCCGAGAGTGACTTGTATTTCCCTGTGTTTTCTCACCTCCATATCTCTATTTACCTTTGCCTGGAGCACTCTACTACCTTCTCCCTCTTGACCTATTAAACTTCTGCTTATCCTTTAAAACTCCCATCAGATGTCACCTCATCCAGGAAGGTCTCTCTGCTACCCTCCTACCCAGAGTCAGATCCCCACCTTTATAATGGTGTCCAAATATCCCACTGTCATTAAAAAAAATTAAACGATGAAGTTCCTCTTTATCTCAAATTGAATGTAAGAGTGGAAATGCATTCTCATAAAAACTGCAGGAAACAGACCCCACATGCTTGTAAACAGAGATGAGTCTGTGTCCCCATCAGACCGTGATCACACTGAGGTGACCCAGTGGGTCCTGCTGTCAGCCACGTTTGCAGGACAGCAACCCTCCCTCGGCCAAACTTTCATCACATTCCAGGCAAAGGAGATATTTTTCTTGTGCTGGTCTTTGGCTACTCTTTTAGAGCAGGATGATCAACTGGATAAAAACAGCATTTCTGTGAAGGCAACCCCTAACATCTCTGTCTCCTAATCTGTCTACAGCTGCCTGTGACCGTGCCTCAGAGACGTCAGGACTGAGACTTAAAAGTAAACACAGACCTACTTCCTTATCTATACAATGATAAGCAGATGATCTCAAAGGATGCTTTTCCCACTAAAACATCCTCTGGATCCATTCCCTGGCCCAAACTGGCTCTCTTTGTGAACTTCCCCACTTCTGAGAGGGGATAAAATACAAAAGGGCCTAGCCAACAGTCCTGCACTAGCTGACCTGTCTCCGACGGTGGTTGTGTTATCAGTGGGTGGGGGTGGTTAGCAGGGTCTCCAGTGTGTGCCTCAGAACTGCACCGGTACTCCCACCTCCTAGGAATTCAATATGGAACACCAACACGTGCTAACTCTTCCCAAACCTGTACATATGATACTGCCTTCTGAAGTGAGGCACTTCCTTTCGTGACTCTTAAATTTATTTCTTAAAAGCTTCAAAGGGTGCCTTTAATTTTAGTATTTCCAGATTCACAGAGCAAGTCCACATGAATCCCATCCATTCCTTCACAAACCCTGTGGTCTTAATACAAGGATAAAGCTATACTCAGGGAGTATGGGCTTTTGGTTACCTGGTGATGCCCATATTGGCCAAAACTGTGTATTTGGCAAAAATCACCAGAGACCTTGAAAATTATGTTTCTTTTGCTAGAAAACACTTTTATGCTTTTATAAAGTTGTTTTTACGGAACATTGTCAATCATTTATTGTGAGCCCTTAAAGGCATCTCCATATTTCACTATGACTTCTACAAAAATGCCTCCTCACACTGGCAGGCAGCCTGCACCCCTCTGCCTAGCACTGCTGAGGCGTGAGTTTCCGGAAGAGAAGATGGCTCCTACCTGACATGAATCTCGGAGTGAGCGGCTTTATTCCCAACCTTTGTCCTGAGCCCAAGTTCACAAAGGCAATTCTGCCACACCAGCTGATGGAAGCATCTGTCTAGACGTGGGGTCCAGACATTTCTGGAAAATGACTTTCCCTAACACAAACCCCAGCACCTCTAGAAGCTATTTCCAAGCGAATCTTGTAATACCACTGTTGGAGTTAGGACTCATGTCTCAACTAAACAATCTCAGTCACTGTACGATGTGAGTTAAGAGTCCAACTGCCTAGGTTAGAATCTCATTTCTACCCTTTGCTAGCTGTATGGCCTGAGAAATTACTTAATCCAACTTTGCTTTCTTCATCATGAAGATGGAACTGCAGTACTGACAGCGCCCTCCTCACATGGATGTTACGAGGCTTTAATGGGTGGTGACTGTAAAGTACTTGGTACCATGCCTGGAATAGGACAAGGTTTTATGATATTATTATTTTCATGACCACCACCACCACCACCCTCATCATGATCATCATCATCATCTTCCTAACTGGCCTCTTGCAACAAGATTACCACCCTTCTTCTGGCCAAGTTAGAGGCATAGGTACATATGCTTTGCTTCCTCGCACAATCAAAAGAAGGACAACGACCAATTTAAAACAGAAAACAACCAGAACTGCCAGAAAATCTAACTGTATGGAAGTCTGACAACCAAAGAGTTAAAGAAGAAACATTCTTCCAGACTGCAACACAAGGCAGCAAAGTGGGTTGCTCCACCCTGGTGAATACCTAAGTCTCCACCCCTTACAATGTAACAGGTGCACCGAGACAAAGAAATATGGCCCGAATGAAAGAACAGATCAAAACCGCAGAAAACAAACTAAGCAATGAAGAGATGGCCAACCTAACAGATGCAGAGTTCAAAACACTAATCAGGATGCTCACAGAAATGATTGAATATGGACCTACATCCAAGATTACTCTATCTAGCAAAGCTACCATTTAGAATGGAAGGGCAGATAAAGTGCTTCCCAGGTAAGGTCAAGTTCAAGGAGTTCATCATCACCAAGCCCTTATTCTATGAAATGTTAAAGGGACTTATCTAAGAAAAAGAAGATAAAAACTATGAACAGTAAAATGACAACAAACTCACAACTATCAACAACCAAACCTAAAAACAAACAAAAACAAACTAAGCAAACAACTAGAACAGGAACAGAATCACAGAAATGGAGATTGCATGGAGGGTTATCAGTTGTGAGGGGGCAGAGAATGGGGAAAAACGTTCGGGGAATAAGAAGCATAAATGGTAGGTACAAAATAGACAGGTGGAGGTTAAGAATAGTATAGAAAATGGAGAAGCCAGAGAATTTATATGTATGACCCATGGACATGAACTAAGTAGGGGGAGTACTGGAGGGAAGAGGGGTACAGGCAAGAGGGGGACAATGGGGAGAAGAAAAATGGGACAACTGTAATAGCATAATCAATAAAATATACTTAAAAATTAAAAAAAAATTATCCCCCTTTACCAATACATCTTCCATGCTATCTCTAGGATGTACTTTCAAAAATATTTCCTGGTTATAAGATACACATATTTCACTACAGAAAATTCAGAATACCAATGAGGCAGAAGTCACTCACAGTCTGACCACTGCTGGTGTACTTCCCTCTGGTCTTTTCTCTGTATTTTTTCACAAGGTAGGTTTGGTTCTAATTCTTTGTGCAGCATTAGGCATGACTGGAGCTATAAATGACTGGCAGTGGGAATCTCCAGTCCCCTTATCGCCTTCCCCAGCTGCCAAGGCAACAGCGGCCAGCATGGCCAGTGCCGAGTTTCTTTGATGCTGACAGCCTACTGCCTGCACTTTTGCTCACTGGCTTCAAAGCTGAGATCTGTCATCTCAGGGTGGGATGGGGGCCTCTGGTCCAAGGAACACAGGAGAATGCTGAGGGTTCACATCTACCCCTGTGCTGTGGGTCTTACCTCCTGCTAGCTTGCTACTCACTACCCTGAAGACTGTGCTCACACATTCCTCGGTCTGGAGGGGCCCCCTTCTTGTCTCCCCATCTGTGTTCACTGCATTTTTCAAGACTCTGAACAAGGATTTGTTAAATGTTTTATTATCCTCCATAATGACAACCAAGCCTGGTGCTTCCAAGTGCTCTTCCAGTTTAGGTCACTGCCATGTGACAGCACAGGCACCTGCTGAATGGGTGACTGAGTGCTTTATTGTTTATCCTGTCTCTTCAAACAAACCACAAAGTCCTTCAGGGATGAACTATTTTCCTAGCACAGAGCACGCAATCGATAAATGACTGATGAATCAAGCAATAGCCAGCACTTTTCTTCCTTAATAGTGTTGGGCTGGCCAAAAAGTTCATTTAGTTTTTTCAGTACGACGGCTCTGGTAGCGCTTAGCTGTCTTTAACTTCACTTGAAACTGTTTTGTTAGACTGTGTTGTGACAGCTGTCATATCAGCATGCATCTTTTAAAAAATTTATCAAAATTGGTGAATTTTTGTGCAGCCATTTTAATATTGAAGATGGAAGAACATGAGCAACATTTTTAGGGTATTATTCTTTATTATTTTAACAAACATAAAAACACAACTGAAACACAAGCAGTGGTGTGGAGAAGGTGCTGTGACTGACTGAACATGTCAAGAGTGGTTTGTGAAGTTTCTTGTACTACTGACATTTTGGCCAAACAATTCTTTGCTGCGGGGCTGTCTCATGCACTGGAAGATGTTCAGCAGCACCCCTGGCCTCTGCCCACTAGAAGCCAATAGCAGGAGAGAGCCAACATGCTCAAAATATCCAAATCGATAAAGTTATTGGTGAAAATGAAAAAAAAGTCTCTTCTATTTTACAGAAAAAACTACGCAGACTTTTTGGCCAACCCGATATGTGTATTTTTCCTTCTTTTTCTTGCCTTATTGCAAGGCCTGTTGCAATGTGAGGCCTGCTGTTGCCTCCGCCAACAGGCTCGGTGGCGGAGGACAGTCTCAGAGGGCGCACGGCGCTCTCTCAGGCTCTGAGAGCTTCACGCGTGTTTAGCTAGTTTTCTCCTCACAACAGCCCGGGGAAGGGGGCACTATTATCATGTTTATTTTATACATGAGCAAATGATGGAACTAGAATCCAAGTTTTAAAAAGACTACTTTGATCAAACACAATGCCCACATAACTGAATCCAACAATTAAAATATTTGTCAAGGATTAATGTCCTAAGCACTAGGTACGGGCACTTCCTACTCAGAGGGGGAGACACACCTAACCATGCGCTAAACCCGAGTCAGGGGGGGCAGACACACGCAGACACAGAAAGGGAGAACAGGGCATGGCAGCCCCAAGCCTGTGATCAGAACCAGCCTCTCCCAAAGGCTGGGAAGTAAGGGCCTCAAAGTCCTACAAGTGTTAGTCAGACCCAGGGTTGGTCTGCCGTGGGACCCACAATCCCACGGGCAGGAGCCTGCGCATCTGTTCACCCCCAGAAAGAAGCCCTGGAGCCAACTCTTCCTTGCTCCCCAACTGAGTGCTTGTCGCTGATCCTCTGCCCTGTACCCCAGGAGTCTGGGTGGCTGGACTGGGCAGGACAGCCCGGCTCCTCCCCATTGAAAGGGACACAATGTCTCAACAAGTCACTAATGTATTTTACAGCAGAGAGGACAGCCTTTTTTGCAGAACCTGTCTGTGTGTCATAAAATCTCAAAAACTCAACATGCTCACCACCAGCATCAACGTGTTTTTTGGTCGACATCAGGAACACACACGTACCTTTTAGGGAACACTCCATGAACACCAGGGGGCTGGGGTCTAAAGTGCGCCTGGAGCCAATGCTCCCCCCGCCACCGCCCCACCGCCTGCCCCAGACAGCGAAGCCCACAGGGGCAGCCCTCACAGGCCCAGGACTGCGCCTAGTCTGGAAAGCAAGAAACGGACCCAGTTCCTCAGTGCCCTCACCCACCCCACGGCTCAGCCGCCACCTGGGCACTAACTCCATTCCAACCCCTAGCAGACTCTGGTCTCTCGGCCCCTTCAACACCAGGCCGTTCAAACAGAAATCCTTGCCTCTCCTCCAAGCCGGTGTTCTCGGTGACCACCGCCACCAGAGCAGAGACCTGAGCTGTCCTTGTCCTACCCTCCCCCTCCTCAGAGGCCCTCACACCCACTCACTCGGCGCCCCTTGCCCACCCACTCTTTCAGTCCAGACCTTTGTGATTTCTTCTTGGGCTCAAAATACCTTTCTTACAGGTGCCCCACCCATCCTTCCTCTCCACCACAGGCCACAAGAGTCTTTCAGAAGCATAAGGTCATGACTTGCTTTAAAACCCTCAGCAGCTCACTATTACCTACGAGATCAAGTCAAACTCCCCACCTCTGCTCGCTGGGCCCTGCAAGATCTGGCCCCTGCCTACCTCTCAAGCCACCTTTTGTTCATCCTCCCCTTTTGCTCCCCCAGACCAAGAACAGTCTCACAGCCTTCTCACAGCCACCAAGCTCAGGCCTCAACCCAAGCACCACTTCCTCCAGGAAGGCCTCCAGGATGCCTTTACCTCAATCTGTGTGACAGAGCACCTCTGCCCACTTCTACTGACATGCCACACGCCACAAAGCACCATCATTAGTTTCCTTCAATGTCTCTTCCATTGGCCTGTGAGCTCATTTCTGTGTCCCCAGACTCCAGAGTGGTGGCTGGCACACAGTAACTATTTACCAGATGAAAGACAGAGCCCTAGGAGCCCGAGCCCACTGGGCCACATCCCTTTGCCCTTCCCTGACACCCAGGAGCAATTACCGACGCAGTCGCAGGTGGGGAATTCGGCCTGGGCTCTCTTGGCAGGTGTATCCAGCAGACTCTTGGTGGGTGTGTCCAGGTACTTAAGAGGTGACTCCAGAAAACCACTGAGGGTGGGCGTGAGTGGGTTCTCAGCCTTGGTGGGCGTTGCCTCCTGGCCTCCCTCCTCTGAATGGAAGCAGGTGGTTGAGAGCACAGTCACGGCTCCTGAAGACTCGATCTTGATCTGCTTGGGGGAGCGGGTAGCGAAGGGGCTCTCAGGGGCTGGGAGACATGTTGGCTGGCTCTCGGGGTCCTGGATGGGCACAGATGGGGGGCCAGGAAGCCCAAAGCTATCCCCAAATTCGGCTTCAAACTGCCGGATGAGCTCTTCCAGCTTGTCATCAGCGGGGGGAAGAGGGCCAGCAGAGCCTGGCTGCAGGGTTGCCATGGGGCTGGGGGACCTCATTTCCTGAGTAGGGGGCAGCAGGCTGTCCCCGGAGGGACTAGGTGCAAATAGCGCAAGAGAAGGTTCTGGGGGCAGGGGGACAGCAGAGCCCTGTGGGGCAGGGACAGGGGCAGGTGGATGTGCCTGCGCATCCTCGGTGGCTGGGGGCCTCAGCCCTTCTAGGACAATTTGCCGCAGAGGTGGGAAGAGAGGCTGTGCTTCCCGTGGCCTGGACTTCTTGATCTGAATGGGCTTCCGGACAGTGGGCTTGATCCCAGGAGTGGCTTTCTCCACTCCCAGGGGACCTCCAGCTGGTGTCAGGGGCTTCTTCTTCTTCTCCTTGGGAGGTCTGTCCGGAGGCCGCGGGACAGGTGAGCTTGATGGTGCCCACCAGCCAGGAGCAGGAGGCTCCGTCGGACCAGGGAAGGAGGCATCATGGGCCTGGTCCAGGAAGAGACTGCGCTTATGGTGGAGGTGCTGCTGCAGGGCAGCCTGGGCCTTCTGGTGGGTGTTGGGCTCCAAGGATGGTGTAGAAGCCTCCCTCTGGAGGATGGGGGCTGGGGCTGGGGCTGGGGCTGGGGCCGGGGCCGGGGCTGGAGACGAAGAGGGTACCTCAACCTTGATTTTGGGCTTGGTGGGCAGGGACTCAGGCCGCTTGAATACTGACTGGATGTAATCACTGGCATTGCCCAACAACTGCTCCAGTTCGGCCATGGGGTCAGGGCTTGGGCGGGGCATGGGCCAAGAGCTCCGGGGAGTTGCTGGGGGGGTGTCAGTGCCCCAGGCTTCAGGAAACTCTGTTCTAGGCGTGGCTGGGGGGAAGGCAGGACTATCGGGAACAAAGGATGGGGGCTCTTCAGGGGGAACCACAGGCCATGAGGGGGCCCGGAGGTAGGACTGGGGAGATCTGAAAGGGGCAGGAGGGGACAAGGCCTCAGGAAGGGGGCAAGAAGCCTGGGAGGTGGAGTGAGAAGGCTGGGGCAGGGCAGAAGAGAGCTGTGTGAGGGCTTCGATGGCGATGGCGGTCTGCAGGCTGATGTTCTTTTCCTTGGCGATACTCAGGGCATTCTGGGACAGAGGCAGGCCCTCCGGGGGAGGGGGAGGTATCTGGGGGACCTCAGAGCTGAGGAGTGGCCTCGCGCTTGGAGCTGGGAGGCCAGCCTCACTAGGAGGCAGAGTCCCTGGGAGCCTGGGCCGCTGCCCCCCTCCCCCCACGACCACAGACTTGATCTTCCCCTCCAGCCACTCGAGGTAGTCAGGGCATTCCGGGCCATCACAGTTGCAGTTGGGTGGCTTCATGCCATGCCGAGCAAGGGCCAGGGCCGCCTGCAGCGTGTCGAGGTCTTCGCTGCCAGCAGGGCAGCTCTCAGGCCCTGTCGGGGTTCCCCTGCTGCCGTTCCCGGCCTCGCGACTCATCTCGCGGTTGAAGGTTTCATAGAGCCGGGTGCTGAGGGCCCCGTAAGAGGACACGGCTTCGGCCACAGCCGAAAAGGCCACCAGATCGTGGGCATCTTCCAGGCGAGCAGCGTGAGCTGGGCCTGGGGCAGCGTCCCAGTCGGGCTTCTGGTCTACTCGCCAAGGACCCCCAGCCCCCAGCGGGCTGGGTCCAGCGGGTTCTCTAGCACCATTGACCGGCGCCCCTGAGGTGCTTAGCTGCCTTGAGTCCCCATGGTACACTGGCCCTGAGTCCATCTGACCTGGAACAGGTCCATCAACTGGGCTGAGCTCTGAGCCTGTCTGGAGAGAGAGAGAGAAAAAGAGAGAGAGAGAGAAAAGGACAAAGATGAGCCATAACATTTAAAAAGCTTGTCCTGCCTCGCACCACTAAGATGCACCCCTGAACCCTGGTTTCCTGGCAAATCCTCTCCATCCCTGATAGAGCCTGAACCTCAGCTCATCTTCCCACGTCCCCTTGCCCAGCTAGCTGCACGGCAGCAACGGAAGGCAGCACTTGAAGAGCTCCTAGTGCAAAATTCTGATTGCTGGTCAGACATTTTCGAGACTCAGACTGATCGTACTGATGAGGGTCCCCGGAGACTAAGCATTTATTAAGCACACACAGGAAGGCCTTGACCTGGCAATGACCGAGGTGACACCAGGACCATGCTGACTTTGCGTGTGTGTCAGAAGACAAAGAAAGCTACCCAAGCATACCAAGTAATAATGTGCCATTAGCGTGAAATGTGTGCGCAGATTTGATTTGATTAACATATTTAGCCAGGACAGGGGTTGGCCACAGCTTCCCAATGGGAAGGAACCCACAGTTCTTTCCTTTGCCCACTGCTGTCCTCAGTTAAGCCAGGCTTAACTGAGCTCAGAGTCTGGGACAGGACGGCCGTCCCCGCCCCAGGCCTGAGGGAAACCCTGATGATCTGACGCAGCCTGTGTTCTGCCCCACGCCGAGCCAGTCTTGTCCACGACAAGCCCACTGCTGCCTGGAAGAAGACCCAGGCCCCTCCCCAAGCCCAGGGAGCCAGCGTCCACCAAAGCACACAGTGTGGGGAGGGCCCGTGGGGCTGGTCCAGCAAGCTAAAAGCTAATACAAAGACGCAGAATTGAGTTTGCAGGATTCATCCCTCTAGGAAGGAAAGCTCTTCCTTATAGTAGAATATACCAATTTTAGAAAAATACAGAAGGAATGATGGATTTAGAAAGTCATCAGTGGATGTACAACCAGCAGGTGAAAGCTTGACAAGGCACAGGACGCATACGTGTCTCAAAACATGTCCTCAAAAGTTACTTAATTACAGCAGTAACTTCACAGTGGAGAAATCTGGGAGACACCACCGTGACCAAATGATCCAAGTTACCATCACCACAAATAGCAGGAAAAACCGACAGCATGTGTCTCTTCATATGCTACACGGTGAAGGATGTAACACCGGTCACGCAGAACTCCAGCCAAAACCTATAATCCAAACCTAATCACAAAAAAACATCAGATAAACCCAAGCTGAGGGCACGCTAGAAGGCACCTGGGTTGTCCCCTTCACCGATTTCAAAGATAAGAAAAGCAAACATCTCTCCACGCTTACGTGAGACTAAAGAGACAGGGCAGCAAAATGCACGCTCGTGGGTTAGACCTGGGACTGGGGAGAAACAGCTACAAAGTACATCCTTGGGACAACTGATGAAATCTGAATGTGGCTACGGGTAAGATCGTGCTGTGCCCACCCTAGCCTTCATCACTTGGACCCTTGCACGGCGGCTATGTAAAAGGACACCCTTGTCTGCAGGACACACACACACACTGGAGCATTCAGGGGTGAGGGTTTGCAGTTATCTCCAGCTTAATCTCAAATGATTCAGAAAAAATTACGGTCACATGCCATTTAATGACAGGGACACGTTCTGAGAAATATGTCATTAGGTGATTTCGGAACCGTGCGAACACCGTAGCGTGCACTCACACAAACCTAGAGGCAACAGCCTGCTACACGCCCAGGTGCTGTGCTTTACCACCACCGCATACGCGGTCCGTTGTCAATCGAAATGTCATTGTGCAGCAAGTGACTGTGCATCCACATCCGTATATGTATATAACAGCAAATAAGGCAAAATGTAAAAAAAACTGGGTTTGTGGGAGTTCCACGTACTCTTCCTGCAACGTTTTTGTAAGTTTTAAAGTTCTATTGAAATAAAAAGTTAAAAAAAGAAATTAGTCCCTCAGGTAGAACGTAAACGTATTAAACGGATAACCAAAATGATCCGAGTCCCCAGTCTGTCCGCCACGGTCATTGTGGGACCCGAAGTGGTGTGGGGAAGCTGGGATCTGGAATCAGCCCGGCGGGGGAGGGGCAGAGGCCACAGCCCATGGTTCTGCCCTAACCTCTTCACTGTCCCAACTGTGAACCCAAAAGACCACGCTTTTCCAATGTGCTTTTCTGAGTCTTGCCGACGCAGTTCTCATCGCCTGGAACACCTCTCCCAGCCTCTGTGAGGTTACTTTGGCTTATCCCACAACGTCACCTCCTCCCCGACGTGGCTGGCAGAACGACCTGCGGCTCTTCCCCCTGGGCTCCCGTGGTGCCTGAGCGATGTCTCCGTTAGCACCTATCACACGCCACTATTATCTTCAAGCAGCTGTCTCCCCCCACTAGGTGGTGGCTCCTTTAAGGCAACATCCACATCTTCCTGATTTCGGTGCCTCCTGCCTGGAGCTGCTGCAGTAACACATTCTCGGCCCAGTGAAAGGCCTCCTACCCCGCAAGGGCCACGGATATGCCAGCCTCTCCCTGACCCTGGTGGAAGACTAGGAACAAACACCTCTCCTCCAGGAAATGTGGCTGATCACCCAGTACTCCCTTCCTTCCATCTTAGAAACCTAAACCAATGTGGTAGTCAAGGCTACCACATCCGAGGTGGTCCAAGCTTACCTGTTCATGGATAAAAGCCAAAATGAGCATGTATAACCAACAAGAAACACGGGCAGGGAGCAAGCACTCAGAAAAACAGTGCCAAGGAAGGACGATGCTGCAGGAGCTGAGGCTTCCCCAAAATGATCAAGACCACAAAAAGGACTAGAACAGTTATTTTTGGTGTGTGAATAAGAATAAGGAAGGCTAAGGCACTCTTGCGCCTCTGAATTCCCTGCAAAGGAAAATGTTATGCGAACCAAAAAAAGAAGGGACGGTAGACACAGGCATGAGGGAAGGGAAGCCAGGATGGATGGGAGACTTTAAGAAAGGCTAAATTCCAGCTTCCTGACCAGGGAAGCCCACTCATACATTCCTCACACTTGCTGGTGACCCTGGAGGCAACTTGCCAGTAGGTGGGTGAAGGACAAGTGTTGTCTCGACTTCCAGGACACTGAGTGAGAACAGCCCCAGGTAAGATTCCTCAGTGGGTAACAAAAAGAACTACAGGAGGCATGCTCAGTGAAGGCCATCCACCCATTAATGTCCAACTAATCTTGCTGCTTTATGTTGCATGGTCATTGGAGCAGGAGACGAGGGGACATCCTGGCCGACAGGTCACAAATCCAAGGGCTGCAGGTCAAATTGCCACAGATCTGTTTTGTTGGGCCTGTACAGGTATCATCCCCTGCTTTTTGAAAGTTCGCGTTACACCGCTTTGTTTTTATGAAAGATCAACATTAGTACTTGTCTTCGCTTAACTGAAAGAAAGCCACAGAGAACTTTAACTTTTACAAAAAAGGGCAGACAGTGAAAACAGCGTTCAGCATTTTGCAGCTAGCCATTAAAGAGGCAGCGTGCACCCTGAGCGGCTGAGGTGGCACCGCCAAGCTCCTTCCCCAGGATCTACACTCGGAATCTCAGCATCAAGCTGCCATAACTTTGAACTGTGTCTGTGAGCACCTACGCTTTACCTAGATTTACTTTGTGCATCCTTTAGCAAGGTATGTCCTAAGGTATCAGAAAAGCTTAAAAGAGCTCATAAGGGCGTGTGTCATGCTTGGTATGACACAAAACTGGACTTAGCCCTGGCTGGTGTGGCTCAGTGAATTGAGTGTCAGCCTGCGAACAGAAAAGGTCACCGGTTCGATTCCCAGACAGGGCACATGCTCGGGCTGTGGGCCAACTCCCCCGCTGGGGGCGTGTGAAAGGCAACCGATCGATTTTCCTCTCCCTCTTTTTCTCCCTCCCTTCCCCTCTCTCTAAAAATAAATAACATGATTTTTTAAAAACTGGACATAATTCAGTGCCTTTGGTATGATTTGACAGTTTATTTACTGGAGCTGGGAATGCTTGAAACTTTTTCCATATAGATTGATGGTAATTCTGCACTTTATGCCATTCCAGCAACAGGTTTCATAGAAACACTCTATTTTCAGACACTGGGGGAAACTTGGACCGTGCTGAATTTTTATTCACTTGTTTTGCCAACGTTAAAAAGTCAAATTTCACACAAAGCTCAGATTTTCTTGACAGTCTGCACTTCTGCCTGGCCACTCTGTCTACCACCCCAGCTCATACCCAGCTTCACCGCTCCACACTGGCTTCTTGAAACCAGGGCCAGGGCTCAGGGATTATTTATCAAATGCCTGAATTAATGATCACTTTGTTCACTTGTGTTACTTGCCAAGCCCTTGTGGGCGCTGGGGTTTGTGACTCGGGCTGTAGACACGCAAGTTTCACAGGGTCGGCCATGATCCCTTGGAGGGCAAGGTACAGAGAAGCACAGGCTGGGCGGGCAGCTCAGCGCCAGCTGAGCGACCACACTCACAGTATGAGTGGCACGTCACCCGGGGAGAGCCTGCCACGGCGCTCTGTCCTCAGAACTGCCCTGTTCAAAACAGTTGTCAATAAGGACAGCAAAGGCACGTTTGCCAAACAGATGCTGAAAAAGGGAGGGATAAACCTATGTTAATGACGAGACCAAGTCCAAAAGGTCAACAAGCTGGAGAGAAAACATCTAACAGGGTAAACGGGGTCCTGGACTAGGCTCCAAACCACACGGGTGCAAAGTAAACGTGGAAGGTGCACAGAAAAACGGCTGTGAGGTAAAGACGGCGTATGACTAGCGCACACGTCGGATGTTTTAGGGTTGGGGGGAAGGGCAAAGACCCTGATGGGGCACCCAATATGATGTGAGTTGGGAGCTTTAAAGGGTCTCACAACCCAGGGTTTTCTCAAACTTTTTTACTACAATCCACAGCGAGAAATACATTTCACACCAGCGTCTATCACCTACTCACACGTGGGAGGACTTCGCAAAACAGTCTTCCTCCTCAGCAGGTCAGTGAACCCCTCCTTCCTGCCCTCTTTCTTGCAGGTTGCATTTCATGGTCCACTAATGCACCCCAGCCCACGGTCAGACACGGATCTGACCAGAACAGGACCCGCAGCACAGGACGCGACGGCCCTGCTCTGCCCAGGCGTCTCTACCCAAAACGTGGGCTTCTCTTTGGGGCTATACCCTCTGGGGGGCACAGAGGACAGCAAGCCGGGCAGTTCAAAACCACAACAGGAACAAGGTCGCTTTGGTTCTGAAGACGACAAAACTCAAGGTCTTTAAACATCTGAAGGTCTGTCATTTGGGGAAAGAATTCAACTTGTTATGAGTGGTGCCAAAAAATGGAATTAGAAAAAGGGCAAAGCTTTAGAGAGAACAACTTTGGCTCAATTTGGGGAAGAGTTTTAATACTTAGGGGCACTAAAAAATGCACCAAACCCTGTCCCTCTAACAACCAGGAGGCAGCAAGCGCTTATCAACAGAGATGTCGAAAAGAAAACCAAGCGGTTATTTGGTGATCGCTGACAGGTAGGCAGGACAATGCTGGAGGAAGAGAAAGGGGCGATGTAGGCCCTTTCAAACTCCCTGTGCGGAGACACCCCAACACCAAAACCCTCCACGGCTTCTCCCTCAATCATCACTCCCCTCGGGGCTCCAGCAACCACCGCACTTTGAGGATGCTCCTCCATGTCCACCCTTTGTCTGATCCTCTCAGCTGACCTCCAGCTAGCCTGCACCCCTGAAACAGGAGTCAGCTCATCTGAAATGGGACTGAACTCCCCATCCCCCCCTCCCACGGCTCCTTCTCCAGCTCCTCCTTTTTGGCCAGTGTTCTTGCACTCACCAGTGTGCCCTACTCAGACATCACCCAACTCTCGCAGCATGCCCAGTCCCCAGATCCAGACAACTCTGGACGTGGATGCCTCTCTGTCCCACGTCCTCCCTTTCTGTCCTTGCTCTCATAATTTGGGCCTTGATGTGTGTGCACCTTTTTAAATTTTCTAACCTGACAGTGACTCCTTTAAGCAACTCTACATACCCCCAAGCCCCTTTCCCCATCGTGCATGTACGCGGGCGCACACACAGCCTTTTCTCCACCCTGCCATCCGTGTTGCTGATCTATCTCATCCTCCCTCAAGACTTCCAGCCACCAACTTCGTATCTTCCTTGCTCAACCTTCACATGTTAGGAATGTCACGTGTATGCACCCAGTTCTTAGCACCTGTGGCAGATTTTATTCTCCAAAGATGGTCACGACAATCCCTCTATCCCACGTGCACTTTACCCATGGGGAGGTGGGGGTCTATGTTCCCTCCCCATGAATCCAGGTGGGCTTGTGACAGTGGTGGAAGTGACACCATGTGGCTTTAAAAGCTAGATTTCACAAGGCAATACAGCTTCTGCCCGGTTCTCTTGGGACACTTATTCTTGGAGCCCAGACACCACGCAGTGAGGAAACCCAGGTCACATGGGGAGGCCGTGTGAAGATGCCCAGCTGAGGCCCCTGCCAACAGTTGGCATCACCTGTCAAACGTGTGAGTGAAGAAGGTCTGTGAGGATTCCAGTCCAGTCACGGAGTTACTTCTAGCTTTCGAGCCTTCCCAGCTGATGCCTTAACCATCAAGGAACAGAGAGAGACAAGTGACCCGCACTGTGTCCTTCCTGACTTCTGGATCTGCAGGCTCTGTGAGCACAGTAAAATCTGTTGTTTATGCCCCTAAATCCTGGAGAGGCTTCTCACTGAACAACAGACCAGACTGTTTATTTTAGGAACATCAAGAAGTCTACAAGGTGAAGGCAAGAAACAGACCTATAAACACACACAAGCCCCCAGAGCGCTATGAATGCAGTGAAAACAGTCTGTACAGGGTTGGGGGGGTGTCGCTTCTCTCTGGGCAGGTGAACACGTGTGTCAAGAAAGGTTTCACCTTCAGAATGAGGCTCGAAAGATGAGCAGGTGCTTTGGAGGAGGGGAGGAAGGAGGGATCCCAGGCGGAGGGTCCAGCATTGCGAAGACAGACTCACAAGGAGGCCAGGCAGAGGGGGGAGGGGTCAGCTGCTGGGCGCAGAGTGTGGGGAGGGCAGGTGTGCGGCTCAGGGCACGGACACAGCAGAGCAGATTTACATTTCAGGAGGGCACTCCAGTGTCCCAGCAGGGCAAGGACTGTGGAGTTTGAGGCTGGTAGCCTGAAGACCATTTGGGAGGTAGTGCCACTGCCCAGCTTACTGACAGCAACGACCTGAACCAAGGCCACAGCAGAGTCTGGAGTAAAGCGTGATTCTGGAGGCAAACGATTCAATGCCGAGGGCAAGACAAGGAACAGAATCAGCCCGCTCCCGGTGAAGTCCCTCATGGCCAGCCCTGCCCACCACGGGGTCTGAGCCTGACCCTACAGTCAGCACACCTTCTGTGGGGGTCTTTTCCTGAGGGTGCGTTACCAACTACACGGTGTGCTCCTTGGGCACCCGGCGTCCACACCTCGGCCTCGTGGAGCGCACTCCGTATGTTCAGAGAACTGGGCTGCTTCCTCCCCAGGCCTGGCTGCTACAAGCCTCGTCGCCCCAGGACTTCGAGAGGACAGCCCACAGAAGCTCTGGGCAGAATCAGTGGTCTCCTCTGTCATGGAACCGTCACAGCGCATGCACAGGGGAAGTCTGACAATTGCCAACACCGTCAGGAATGCCTCTGCCACAAGGGACACAGAAAGTGACAACTGATCTTGAACCGGCCCAGCCCCACCCACAGAAAGGCTCCTCACAGGTGTCAGCTCTGGCCCTTCTTACAGCCACCTTGCAACACAAAGCCCTGTCCTGCCCTCACTGACCTGCAGGCCCAGCCGTAACCAGGTCTCGTCCCTGCCTCACGGTGTCTCCGGAGGGCTCTGGCCCGTCCCAGCCTTGCCTGTGCCCAGGCTGGGGGTATGCTCCCTCATCTGGGGGCGGCAGGGGTTTGGTACTGGAAGCTGAGCAGGGCAAATGCCCTTTTCAGATCCCAAAAGAGACCTGGCTCCCGCCCTACATCATGAAGAGCTGACATTTGCATATAGCGCCACCACCCCCGGTCACAAGTCTCACCTTCAGAAGGCTCCAGGCCGTCAGTGGGGGTCCAGGAACCTCTGTTGGAGTCTGTCCCTGTACTCTGCCTGGTCAGGACTCCAGGGTTCCACCTGCTCTACAGCCAACTCCTTTCTTATGCTCCCAAATTCCCACAGCTGCCCCTGCCCCCCCACCAGAGGGGCTCCAAAGCTCACCCCCCCACCCCCTGCCCATGCCAGTTAAGGCTGGAGAAGTGTAGAACTCACCCCCTAGACACCTCATTTGGTCCATAACACAATGAGAGGTGCACAAACACCATCAGGGTTTCCAAGGCTTTCCCAAATCTCAGGGTCAACCCATCAGAAGCGGAGCAACAATCCTCTCTGACAGAGCAACAGAAGGGATGTGTGGAGACAAAGACACTTATCTAGAGACAGCAAAGCCCCCAAACCTTCTTCGGGCCTCGAGGAAAGGGGAAGTGAGAAGAGCACAGAGTCCCCAGGTGGTCCTGCTGACCCTCAGCCGTTAGGTGCCATTTTAGAAGAAACAGGTCCTAGAAGGTGTTTTTATCCAGGATGAAGTCTGCAGTCAACCTCCCAGTGGCCAGGAAGCAGGCCAATGAGGGGCACAACCTCCCCAGTGGAATATCCAAGAATGGCTTCTCAAGGGACTCCAAAATGGCGAGGGCTGCTCCCCACCCAGCTGGCCAGTAAATCCCACCCAGTGCCTTCCCGGCCGCCAGCACCACCAGCTCAGCTGTTCCATTTCTCCAGCCACTGGCCGAGGAACTGGACTTTCCAGCTCCACCCTTTGCCCCAGTCTTGGAGCTCAATGTCCACCTCTACGCAAAATCCCCTCCTCCCTCCTGGCCCCAAGTGGACAGTCCCACTCCTCCAACAGCACACAGGTTGTATTCATGGAGTATTCTGTCTAGATTTTATCAATTATTCATCTCCTAAGGGGATCTCCCCTCTTGGAATTTATTAATGATAAAAACGAATGAGGAAAGAGACTGTTAGGGAAACCTTTGAGAGATGTGCACATTGGCCAGTTTTTTTTGTGAGTGTGAGTGTGTGTGTGTCTGCGTGTACACGGTCTAGCCCGGTGTACACCGCACTCTCCACAACCAAACTCTCTCTGCGGGCAGTGAATCTCGGAGGGTTGTGTCTAACTTCTTGAGACCGCCACGCGTCGGCAGAGGGAATCCTTGCATTAGGTGAGGAGAGGTACTGGTTCTTGTGGTTACTAGGTACGTAGCAGTAAGACACTTTCCTTCTATGAAACGGACAGACAGAGCAGATCTCTCAACCGCTGGGGTGATGCTCAGGAAAAAGCTGAGCCGAGGCCAAATTCCCTGAGGTCATCATGTCTGGCAGAAGCACGGGACTGTGACTGTTCATGCCCTCTGACCCCACAGTAACTAATGTGGCTTTTAGGGAAGAAAGGAAAAGAGCAGGAACTGAGAAAAGTCTCCACACAACTCTGACGGAACACTCTTGTAATGCACTGAATATCATGCTAATCACTGCACACTCATTCATCTCCTCCAAGGCAGAAACTCATCTCCACGGATGAGGACACGACACAGAGAGGCTGAGTAATGTTCCCAAGAACAAACAGCAATCCCGAAGGGCAGGGCCGTTTTTAACCACTAAGTACTACTATTAATCTTATTTCACGAAATGGAAACAAAATATATAAGACGACAAGAAATAAAAAAGTTACATGTGCCAAAGGTTTTCCCAGAAATATTAACAGTGAAGAATTACAAGTAACCTAAGTACCCTACAATAGGGAATGGTTTTAAAATGTTATGATAGTTCATGAAAAGAGAATGGGAAGAAAATACGAAAAAATACTCAACTTCATTAGTAATCAGAGAAATACAAAATAAAACCACTGTGAGTTCCATTTTATATCCAGTATATAGAATTTTTTAAGTATATTTTATTGATTATGCTATTACAGTTGTCCCTTTTCTTCCCTTTATCACCTTCCGCCCTGCACCACCCCTCCCACCAGCATTCCCCCACCTCAGTTCATGTCCATGGGTCGTACATATAAGTCATCTGGCTTCTCCATTTCCTATACTATTCTTAACCTCCCCCTATTTTGTACCTGCCATTTATGCTTCTTATTCCCTGTACCTTTTCCCCATTCTCCCCCTGCCCCCTCCCTGCTGATAAACCCTCCATGTGATCTCCATTTCTATGATTCTGTTCCTGTTCTAGTTATCTGCTTAGAGTGAGTTTTTAAGTTTGGTTGTTGATAGTTGTGAGTTTGTTGTCATTTTACTATTCATATTTTTGATCTTCTTTTTCTTAGATAAGTCCCTTGAACATTTCATATAATAAGGGCTTGGTGATGATGAACTCCTTGAACTTGACCTTATCTGGGAAGCATTTTATCTACCCTTCCATTCTAAATGAAAGCTTTGCTGGATAGAGTAATCTTGGATGTAGGTCCTTGCCTTTCATGACTTGGAATACTTCTTTCCAGCCCCTTCTTGCCTGCAAGGTTTCTTTTAAGAAATCAGCTGACAGTCTTATGGGAACTCCTTTGGGGATAACTGTCTCCTTTCCTCTTGCTGCTTTTAAGATTCTCTCCTTCTCTTTAATCTTGGGTAATATAATTATGATGTTTCTTGATATATCCAGTACATAGAATTTAAGAGCAAGAACGCTTGTTTCAAATCTTGCCCCCACTGCTTACTAGCTGTGACCTTGAGCAAGTTACTTAACCTCTCTGTGCCTCACTTCTTCATCTGTAAATGTGTGGTTAACAATCTCTCTGTGCTTTATTTCCTCATCTGTACATTGGGCGTTAATAACAGTACCTAATGTCACTGGGTTGTCATGAGAATTAAACAATATATGAAGAACACTTACAACAATAACAGGTCCATTGTGTTGTAAAAAGTACCATAAAAGGGCTTTTTAGTTCAACACCAAGTGCTGGTGGTGTTTAGCAGGAAGGTTTTCTGATACACCACTTGCAGAAGACATTAACAGAAGCACCACTCTGGAAAGGTCTCGTGGTGCCACCACGTACCCAATGGCTCTGCGACCCCTCCTGTAGGGAGACTTTGCGCATGTGCATCAAGAGATGGGCACACAGTGCTCACGGCAGTGTAATGCATGAAAACCGGACTGCAGAAATAGTCTACCTGCCCACTAGCCACAGAGTAGACAATGGAGTACTTTACAGCGGTGCAAATGAATGAACCACAGGAACATGAATCTCAGAAACCACACCCAGTATAAACAAACAAATAAAATAAACAGCAAACTTCCAAAGATTACAGTCTACCAATTCAATTCTTTAAAAAAAAACAAAAAATTAAATGTATCATATGAGAATAAGACACATAATTAAAACTTTTCAAACTTGTTTGAGGATTTTCCTCGTTTTGTGGAGGAAGGGAGTGACAAAGTCAAGGTAGTGGCTATCTCTGGAGGTGACAAAGATGTGCAGGGTTGGGGAAGATACCCAGGCAGTTTCAGTTAGGTTGGCAATATTCTAGTTCTTAACTTGGGTAGAGAATTCACGTGTGTTCATTATTATGCTTCACCTGTTTAACAGGTGCTTACCTGTCGGAGATATTGCGGATTTGGTTCCAGACCACCACCGCAATAAAGTAGGTCATAATCTTTTTGATGGTGGAGAATCTTGTTCAACTTGTTAAAAAAAAAATACATGTAACATCTGTGAAGCTCAGTAAAGCAAAGTACAATAAAATGAGGCATGCCTGTATATAAAATACTAGGTCAAATATGTTTCAAATTATATATGAGAAAAATTACAATACATTATATGTCATCAGTAGATGTAGAACGACTTAAAATTATATGGAATGAGCACATACAAAAATAGAGAACTGTCTTAAATATAAAAATGAAACTAAAGAATAAATATACTTGTACTCATAAATACACGTGAGGGCTGTTATGACAGGGTAAGTGTTTATACTATTTGAAGTAGGAAAAAAAGAAAAGGGTTCAAAATGTTGCCCCATTCAAGAATTCAATTCCATTAACAATGCGCGCACGCACTGTGGGGACTTTCGGACATGTCAACAGGACTCATCTCCCACGGTAGCGAATGAGTGCATTTGTTGTTCCTCGTCTCCAGAACTTACAGTAGGTATTACGTTTTTATTGGTTGAGAAAGGAGTACCTACAACACACCTGAAACTTTCACAAAGTATGCGTGCTCAGCCAAAGGAATTTTGGGTGAGTTCTTTCTTGCTATTTCTGTTGCTAGAGTTGTTACATCACACACACACACACAATCACACATAGGCGGAAGGCAAGAACAATTCTACACGACGAGCAGCACACTGGGAGGGAAGCCAGGGTCTGGTCAATGCGGGGTGCTGAGCCTAAAGTCTACCCCCACCCCCGTCCCCGAAGTTCTCTGTAACTTGCTGGGCTCCAGAGTAAAACCCTCCAACGGCGACCCACGCAGACCGCCCCCCCCCCCCCCCCCCCCCCCCCCCCCCCCCCCCCCCCCCCCCCCCCCCCCGCCGCTCGGCCCTCCCCCAAGGCAGCCGTGGCAGGAAGGGTGGGGGTGGGGGAAGCTGAGCAGCAGGCCGCTCTGCAGGCTCGCTCTCCGGCCGCTACAGCTGCGCCCGGAGCGGCAGCCAGCGCTCTGACGGAAGCCCCTGCCTCAAGCAGCCGGCGCTGGCGGCCGGAGGCCAGCGGGAGGAAATTGAGCCGACCACATCTGAGGCCTGGCGCAAGGCGCAGCAGCTGCCTCCAAAGCCGCCAGCACACGAGAAGCAGGTCAGGACGCTGACACGGCTCCTCAGCCAGACAGCGAGCGCCTTGACTCCCTAACACACGCACGCATACACACGCACGTTCGCGCGCGCGCGCACACACACACGTGTAAACACACACCCGCTCCCCTCCAGCAGCGCTCGCTTAGAGCAGGGCCCGAGCCACGCAGTGCACGTCTCCCCGCCAGAAAAGCCCCAGCGGTTCCTGGCGAGGGCGGGGCTTCCCACAGCTCCGCCCACCCGGCTCAGAGTCACTTCTCACCATTCACCTCCTACTCCAAAGTCTAAAAAGCTAAGGATATGAGAAGGGGAACACTGCCAAAGTCAAGTCCACTGACCTTGACTAACAGTCCCACGCATTCTCCCTAAAGGTGCTCCAAGACCCCACACAACCCACTGGCCATTCAGGTGTGTGCAAGGGGCAGGGGCTAGAGAACCACCCGGACGGATGACAGGAGCTAACAGTTTGGAGTGCTGGGTGGTAAACTCTGGAACTACGCATTAAGTAGGCACTTTTATGTTTATATGTAACCTTTCAATTCGTCCAACAAGCCAACATCTATTTCAGTGGGTCAACGAATGAAGCAGAGAGGTTTAACTTGGATTATGTCACATACTCCAAGGCACATACTTAGCAGGGGCAAAGACTGAATCCAACAACAGAGTTGATGCTGGATGTCCACGGCCTCCCAGCCGCCAGGGTTCTCATCTTTTCGAGAATAAGCTCCTACATTCGCAGGCGGCTCAGTGACTGTGGATTTCAGCCTCTCACTTGGACCCCTGGCGAGTGAGTTTGCTCCACGCATTCCCTTCTCAAGGACTCGAGAACACTTAAATTTCTTTCATTCAAAGAAATTAATCTTTAAGCCACCACCCAAAAATCTGGAGAAAAAGAAATTTTTGGGGAGGCAGCCTTCACCCATCACAGTCATAAAACCGATTTCACTCAGCAGGCTAGGAAATGGAAAAGGGGGAAACTGCCATTTAGGGAAGCCTCGTGCTGTCCAGAAGGCAGCAAATCAGGGAGTGTGTGTATAATTCTATTTATCCTAAAGCCCTGGAAAAAGCACACAACACATCTCAGTGTAAAGTCTCATTATCCACAGTCCCTGGTCTGTTAGTCCAGAAAACTAAAAGATGCCAGTAATTTGGGTTCTTGTACACACTGGTCTCAAAGTCTTGCCTGCAATGTTGGGGAACAAGGGAATCGACCCCTCGGCCCCTCCTCACCCATTATCTCTTCCCTGAGGATCAGAGCTGATAAGAAAGACCCTGGGAGTCCTCTTCCCTCCAGGGTCTCTGTGGCAGACCCCCACTCTCCTGCCCACCCCACACATCCCTCCACAGGATCCTGGGCCTCCCCCATTCTCTCCTTTTCCTCCCACCCCTCCCCCACCCCCGCAGCTCTCCTGGAAACCTCACTTCCACCCGCTGCGCCGCCGCCGCTCAGCCTACAGCGATAGCCCAAAAGCTTCCGTGCCCCTGGACTGCTTCTCAAACTCTGCAGCTACCAGACACTTTCCTACTCGGCTGCAACTAAACCCAACACCTAAAACCTAACTGAGTGCCTGTGCCCCTTCCCTGGGCATCCTGGGAATGCCCTGCCATCACCTTTGATGTCTCCCTCTTTATGCTTCTATACGCAAGCAGATCCTAGCCCCGCCAACTGCTCCTCTTGAGAGTATTTCAGTTCTGCCTTCTTTCCGTTTTCTCCTCACTTATTTCTCACAGAGACAATCGCAGTAGATGGCTCGCTGACTGGCCATCCCCCTCTGCTCTCTGCCGGGCGCACCACTGCTGGACACATATTCCATCCACCGAGCCTCAAACCCATGCCCCCCAACACCCAGGCGACGGTGCCTACTAATTCACAACTCCCATCTTCTCTTTTGGCTCAGCAGTAAAAATAAAGAAAGAAATAAATAGGTAAGCAACAGACAGACAAATGTATCAAGGGCAATAAAGACCCTCCCATCTCGCAGTGAGGCTCCTAGAAACCTGGGTTTATAAATTCACACTTCAAAAATTTTCCCTCACACATTACTGAAAGCCGAAAACTCAGGACGAGGGCAGCAGTTTGGTTAAGTGATGATACAACTCAGTAGGACATTATACAGTTGTCAAAACAAATTATAAACAGTAAGGAAAGTGTTGGACAAAACGGGAAGTAAAAACAGCAGAACACCACACTGTACATGAGGATTATCACGACTATGTAAAACTGCATGCAAATGACAGAAGAGAGAAGGTACTTAAAAAAAAAGGGAAATAGCTGTAGAAGCCCCACAGAATCATGAAATTTCACCTACTGATGCCATCGGCACATTATGGCAACCACACCTTTAGTATATGATGGGTATGTATCCATTCATCTATTTCTTCAACAAATAGGTATTGAGCATTTACTACCCGAGTGTCACTTTTAGGCATGGGGGATACACCAAGGAGTGAGCAGTCCCTGCCTCATGGACAGAATTCCCAGTTATTTAAATGTCTTGGGTCCCGTTCAAAAACAGGTTCCTTTAGGGCAGACACTGTATCGCTGTCTCTAAATGCGCGTGGCAGCGTAAGTCTGTGTTATGTACTCCGTGGCCCTGAGTGTGTGATGAATTCAATGAAAGTCATATTAACTGTGAATTGATCTCGAAGTGAAGCTGCCCTTCGTGGAGTTAGTTACTGAGGCAGAATATCAAAGGCAGACAAAAGCTCATTACAGCCAGGGAAAACCCTGGTGGATGACTCGAAATGATAAAGCACGGTCATATGAACAGAATAATAAGGAAGGTAAAAAATACTTTCAAAAGAAGATGCTGGGAGAGCAGGAAGTTTTGTCACCGCAAAGTGGAGAACGAAGGAAAAACAAGAGTCTGACTTCCTGAGACGAGCGGGGTTTACAACTTGGTGCCTTTTCGTTCCTAAGCAACAGAGACTTCTTTTACAAAACTGGGGGCACTGAGGATATTCGGGGGTTTTTTTGTATAAATTACTTTATTTATTATTGAAGTTAGATTTTCACAGTCAAAGTTGTCTTATTCTGGATTTTAAAAAATGCTAATTTCTCCCCTTTCTCTAGCCTAAGTACTTTCCGTAGTCTCAACTCTTCTTCAGGAGTTTCATTTTTAATAGCTGCACTGCTTTTCCTGGTATGGATATAGCGTACACGCAGCCCCTGAGGTTGCATGCCTAGTTTGTCCCTTTCTGCTACATTCTCATGGCACACGGTGACTGCTGAGGTGGTTTCTTTCCTCTTTGCCCCATGTCTATTCGGGCATTTGACTCCCGAGGGCAGAGAAAACTCGGCAAAGTCAGTGCTCTGGCGGGCTGAATGGATGGACCCCGCCGGCCCCAGAGACTGCAGGTAACGACCTGGGAAACAGCAGGCAGGACTTCAGTCACATTAGCACAAGGGCTGCATCTCATCTGGGCGACAACTTAGATGTTTGGAGTCTGCCTGGGAAGAGGAATGTTATCCCACCATAGAAAGGAATGACGTGTGGATATGTGCTCCAACACAGATGAACCTGAACACATTACGTTAAGGGAAAGAAATCAGACCCTGAAGGCTACATATTGTATGATTCCATTTCTATGAAATGGCCAGATAAGGCGAATCCATAGAGACAGAAAGATGAGTGGTTGCCTAAACCTGAGGGGACGGGGAGGGGGCGGGGGAACAAGGAGGGGTGAACGCTGTTGGGTAAAGTTTCTTTTTTGGAGCGATGGAAATGTTCTGAAACTGACAGTGGTGATGGCTGCACAACTCTGCGAATGCACCAAAAACCACTGAACTGTGCACTTTAAATGGGTAAACTGGATGTTCTATGAATCACATCTCAATTTAAAAATATTTAGAGTCAACCCTTGTCTTCTCCATCTTGGTAAGAAGCTTTCAGACAAAAGCAAAAGCTAAACACCTGCTCAAGGAGGGGCAGGCCCAACCGGCAGGACCCTTCCTCCCCCTTCCCCCGCAAGGTGGAATGAGGACAAAAGGAGTGACGGGAACATCAGTGACAAACTCTTCTCTGTAACTCCATCACGAGTGTTCATCCCTCCCTTTGTTTCCCCATTGGGTCACACGTGAAAGTAAAAGAAAGCAAGAGAGCCCGTCTCCCAGGGCAGGTGGCAGTGGTCTGGGCCCCGTGTCGAGACCTCGCCCCCACTCCTCGGCTGAGCTTTGACAGGGAGAACCTCTCAGGACAGCAGGGCGTGGGTGTGGCCATGAGCTCTGAGATGCCCAGGCAGGGGTCCCTAAATCCAAGAACCACTGACACAAAACCAGCTGATGAGCTAAGCAGAGTCACAGATAGACTCAGACAGGAATTATAGGTTGGCTCAAAAGGTCCTTATTAGCAAAAAAAAAAAGGTTGAAGAAGGGAGTTCACAAGAGATTCGGTAAAATAAAGACAACAAAGACAAGAATATGTATTAAGCCATTAGCATCCCTTAAAAAGATACACACATATCATTCTGCTGAAAAAAATGAATCATGTGTTTCATACCCACAATACAAGGGTGCCCAGGTCAATTATCTCTTCAGTGTCCCCATTGTGATGCGAATGACCACTCCTGAACCTGCTGCAGGGGATGGACTGGGGCAGGGGAGCAGGTGACCTGCTTACTCTGGCTCAGCCTAGGATCATATCGCAGGCTCCCACTTCTGGCTGGAGAACAGGTCCCAGCCACTAACCCCAAAACCGCCGAGGGGGACTACTACCCACACCCCCAACCCGTGGGTGTCACTCCTCAGAAAGCAGCAGCCCTGTCCTACTGGCGGCAGTGATCCTTGCTCCTCAGCCGGGTTCTCAAGGGAGAGGCAGTGGCTAGACCAGTTTTAAAGTCCCTCTCTCCCTAGCTATGGCCTTGATCCCCTGCCAACACCTAACCGGCAAGGGAAGGGGTGGAGGTGGGGTGCTATGGCCTGGCATTGCACACAGAGGGGCAAAAGGGAAGGGCGGGTGAAAGCAGCTCCCTGGGGAACAGGGTCTGCCCCACCTCTTGCCTGAGGACTTGGCTGGTGATAAAGACCTAGCAGCTAGGTGTTCCCCAAGGAGGGGGAAGGGAGGGGAGAGCACTTCAGCAAGACCAGATCTGCAGCCCCGGCTCTTCTAAGGCTGTTGTCTTGCTGTAAGCTCTGGACAAGTCATTTTTTTACCTATCTAGGATTCAATTTACTCATCTGCTTTTTTTTTTTAATGCCCCACTCAAGAATATTTGTACTGATTTTAAAAAGAGAGGAAGGGGGGAGGGGAGATAAGGAGAGAGAGAGAAAAACATCGATGTGAGAGAGAAACATTGATGGCTGCCTGCGATGTGCGTCCTGACTGGGGATTGAACCTGCGATCTTTCGTGATGCACAGCGTAACGCTCCAACCAACCGAGCCACCTGGCCACCTGCTTTTTAAAATTATTTTTAAGTGTCAGGAAAAACTGAGGCCCTGTCCCAGAGTGAAGGAGACAAAAAGCCTGACCACTGAATATGTGTGAGTACAAAGGAGGTTATGACAACAGGCACAATTGGAGTAAGGTCTGGAAGTAGTGACATTAGTGTCCACAAGGTCTGTAGATAAAGTCTGTAGTGGTGGTGTACGCCTGTTAACTTCCCGATTTTGATCGTCGCACCGTGGTTATGCACGTGATTTCAGGAAGTCCACACTCAGCTCTGACCAGCGTGGATCAGGTGGTTGAGCGCCACCTCGCAAAGCGAAAGGTCTCTGGTTTGATTCCCAGTCAGGGCACGTGCCTGGGCTGTGGGCCAGGTGCCTGGTTGGGCCGTATGCGAGAGGCAGCCGACTGATGTTTCTCTCCCTCTCTTTCTCCCTCCCTTCCCCTCTCTCTAAAAATAAATAAAATCTTAAAAGAAAAAAGAAAGAAAGTCCACACTCAAGTATTCAGAAGGGATCAGGTCTGCTACCTACTTTCAAATGGTTCAAATAAAAATTATAGAGAACGAGACAGAAAAGAATAAAGCAAACGTAGTAAAATGTTACTATTTGGGAATCTTAGTAGAGAGAATTCTTTGTCCTATTCCTGCAACTTTTCTGAAACTCTGAAATGATGCCAAAATAAAAAAAAAATTTTAAGAGTTGTCTTACTAGATGATCTGAAAGACTCTTCCTGGCCCCGTGAGACACTAACGTCATCCGCATTTGCAGACGAGGAACAGGGAAGGGCAGCAGCAAGAGGTTCTCCAGAACTCAGGGCCTCCGACTCAAGTCTGCTCTCCCCCAGACCCAGGCTCTTCCAATCGGCGGGGGGCAGTGAGTCCCAGGCACCACCCCAGGCCCTGGACGAGAACAGAAGAGCAACAGGCAAGTAGGAAGGGGGCCATCTGGACAGTGTCCAGGCTGGCTGTCGTCAGGAGAAGCCCAGAGCCTCAGAACAGGGACCACCCCGCTCTTCTCCCAAGACCCCTGCCCTCCACCTGCACAGGCCGTAGGGGGCTCCTCACATGCGCCCCAGAAGGCTGGACTGAAGCTGCAGAGACACACGCACAAGCCCCGCCAGAGAACGCAGGCCCACGTGGAGCCCAGGATCACAGCCTGCAGTGACCTGGACAAGCCCTCTCTAACCAAAAGAAACACAACATCTGGAAATCCTAATTAAATCTCCTAAATCACTCCAGGGTCAAGGGGGAAAACAATCACAATTACATTTATTTTCAATCTGTTTATGCTAGTTGTACTTGTTATGGTAAGGACATATTTTAAATATCATTAATATATAAATAGATACAAGTATAAAAATGGAGCTGTTTCTGTGGGAAAAAAGTCACACTTACAGATTTGAAGATTAACATCAATGAAAATAATAAGTATTAAAGAGAAAAAAAATCATGCTTCTAAAATACTTTTGTTAAAATAAGAAGGAAAAAAAATGAAGTTTTCCATCCAAGCAGCTAAAAAATAAAAACTAAGAAAGGCAGGAAAAAGAAATCTCTAGAGATAAAGACAGAAACACTTGATTTAAAACAAAATGTAGTGGTATTTATAAATGAATCCAAGAGGTGGCTCTCCAAAAGACCAACAAAATAAACTTCTGGCAAGGATGATCATCTTAAAAAGATAAATAAGCAGTATTAGAAATGTGAAAAGGAAAATACCACCACCAGTAAATAAGACTTGAAGTTCATACTAAAAACTTTTAAAATATGGATGCAAGAATAATCTTCTGGAAACACTTACTCAGGAAGAAGTAGAAACACTGAAAATATCAATCACCAGAAGTAGAAATCTGTCAGAGAACTAACCCCCCAAAATGGCACCAGGCCCAGTAATTGTATATTACGTTATTTTCCTAGCTCATAGAAAATGCTGATCTGTTTTATTCTTTCACTCAATTCTCCCAGATCCCTCTAAGGTAAGCACTGTCTCTCCATTTTATAGACAAGGAACCCAAGGGTTCAGAAGGCCAAGGCACTGTCCCTAGTCATCCAGCCAGATGTGGCCATGTGGGAATTCGGTTGTACAGCCAGACATCTCCAGGGTACGACCCAGAAAACTCTGTGTTCCAAACGCTCCTCAAGTACCTCTGTGATCATCCATGTTTGCAAACTTTGGCCCCCTTACTCCTTACAGTGTGTTCCAAATGACCAGCAGCACCAGCAGCACCTAAGGGCTTGTTAGAAATACAGAATCTCGGGCCCCACCCAGACCTGCTGAATTGGAAAATGTATTATAAAGAGATTCCTAGGTGTTCTAGATGAACATTAAAATGTGAGACACACTGGTCCAGCCTATAACTATCCAATCTCTTCAATTCTTCTTAAATTTATAAAAGTAGTACCTGTTTTGTTTGGCCAAACAAACAAAAACACCAACTTGATAACTATTAGAACTAGATTTGAGCCCTGGCCAGTGTGGTTTTCAGTTGGTTGGAGCATCAACCCATAAACCAAAAGGTCTCTCGGTCAAGCACGTGTCTGGGCTGCAGGTTCAGTCCCCAGTCGGGGTGCATGCGAGAGGCAACCAACTGATGGTTTCCCTCTCTCCCTCTCTCCCTCTACCTTCCCCTCTAAGCAAGTTCTCAGGTGAGGATTAAAATAAATAAACAAACAAATTGTTTAAAAAACTGAGATTGTATAAATATGTAAAAAAAAGTTTGTCAAAAAACTCAAAACAAACATTAAAAAATTAAAAGATATTTGTAATATTTGCCAAGGTATAAAAGTTAACACCACTAAGATATGAAGCTCTTTCATGAATTCGTAAGAAAAATCACACAAAAGTAAAACAGGCAAAGCGAATCAAAAGGAAGAAACACCCATCACAACTAAACACAGCAATGAGAAGATTTGCAAATCAAAACATTCCACACCAACATCACACCAATTAAAAATCATTTTTATGATAAACATGTATGATAATCAGTGGGAAATCAAGAGACATTTGAAATTTTAAAATACATATAATTATTGTAAAAAGACCAAGATATTAATAGGCATTCTCTCCGAGTGGTAAAATGATGGCTGTTGTATTTTCTCTATTTGCTTACATGAACTTCCTGATTTTCCTGCAATGAATCTGCATTTTTTGGTCATACACAACAAAAAGGTTTATTTCCTAGAGTTTGAGCTTATCTGAAATTTAACAGCTTTGACCCTTAGTCTCTCTTGGTTTTTCACAAGTGTTTGCATAAGGCCTGGCCTTTTCACAAATGGCAGCCCTTAAAGGCCTTTCTGCTCAGTCCTCATCAAACACGGGAACCCCACGCAAGCAGAGCCCCTCCCCTTACTCCACACACTGAGTTCTGCATCTCCAGCGGGCAGAGGAATCACCTGCAGGGTGCTGGCCACAGATGCACGTTCCCAGGCCCCACCCCCAGAGATTAGTCCTGTGTGTCTACGGTCGTCCCTGGACCACCCTTTGAGAGCCCTCCCCCAATAACCCTCTGAGGCTGAGGGGGAACGTAGGAAAGGGGAAAACCAAGTGGTTCAGAAACTGGGTGAAGTGAGGGTGTGTGGGTTGGCAGGAGACAGCAGTCTTTCCACCCACCCAGCCCTGTGCCCTCGTGGGCTTGAACAGTCAGTGGTCAGCTCCCCTGCTCTTTGAAAGAGGGCAACAAGTGGGCAGGGAGGCATGGTAGGGAAGGCTTTCCCCAACAGGTGGGCGGAAGCCCTGAGCAGCGCGGCATCGCAGCTTCACTGCCAGAGCTCGCTCTGCTCCGGGAGAAGTCATTTGGAACAACTCCATGGGATCACAGAGGTCCATCTGTCAGAGTTTCTGCTGGGCACCCTGAGAAGGTGGCTCCTCCAGAGCTGGCAGAGATCCAGCCGTGGCTGCCATGAGGGGCCTGAGGACTTGGCACTGCACAGGCAGGGCCCATGGAGACGGTCCGCAGCCCTGGGCTGCTCCCCAAACCCAGGTGGGCACTAGGAGTGGGAGTAAGACACGGATGGAGTGGGGGCCCAACCTCTTGGGTGTACCCTTGGCTGCACTATTTCCCTGGTGGGCTTAAGTAAACTAGAAGAGGAGCCAGAGAAAGTGTTTCTATCTCTGCCGCCCTGAGCATCGAAGCGGAGGAGAAGCACAGACTGCAGGCTAAATGGAACTGTTCGTGGCCACAGTCAAACACAACCCGGTGGCACTCTGAACCAGATGCATGAGCACCGGTAGAGTGCCTGGGAAGCAGCTCAGAGCCCACCTCTAACTGGTATTTCTTTTATACAAACACAAGCCAAGTTGGTCCCCTATCCCCACTTTCTTTCTGGGCAGGACTCCTGCCCTCTGCTTAAGAGCAGCAGGGATCCTCACATCTTCAGGTCTGTAGCCCCCATAACCCAGAGATGAGGGGCCCTTGTTTATGGGTCCTGGCAGACCCCGCCTTCCAGGAAGGTAGAGATCTCCATCTCCATCCTAGCCCTTGTGGCAACACGAGAGGAAGCCGCGGGATGGCAGGGGGCAAGGCGCAGTGGCCCGCACTGGACAGCTCCTTCAAGAAATAGGGTCTCTCATTCCCCAGTTACAAGTACAAGCTTAAAGTGTGAACACAATGAGGAGAATTAGTACACTGACAGGAATAAACTTCACCTAGAAAGCACGTGGGAGCTGGGGAGGCCAGACTCTGGAGAACAGCAGGGAGAAGGAGAAAGCCACTACCTTTGAGAAAGAAGACCAGGCACGCAGATGCGGAGCCCAAGGGGCCTTTACGAGCTCAGCTTCAGACTTGATGGCTCCTCATCCCCAAAGAGCAGCTGCAGGTAAGTTTGCGCTGCCTTCAGGTGTCTGGGAACCAGGAAGGCAGCTCTCCCCACTAGTTAGTACTAATGAGGGTTAATGACAAGTGGGCTGTCAGTCCCAGGGTAATTACAAGGTATCAGATCAGAGGGCTCCTCCCCGATGTCAGCCTGTGGGAAAATGGCCCGGGACCTTCTTTTTACTGTGGGAGCAGGGCAGGTGCCCCATCTCTGCTGTCCAGCTCACAGTCCCCAGGCTTGGAGCCAGGGCTACTTTAGATTCTGTCCTCACACTGGCCCGGGTTGTCACACTGGGGAGGTGAAGCTCATTGTCTCTCATCAATCTGATTCCACAGCATTTATTAAAAGGATTTACTGCATGCTAGGCTTTGTGCCAGGTACTGGGGAGTGAAATGGAGTAAGACGAACACCTCACCAACTAGGAACTCACACCAGGCCCCAAAGTATTGTTTCGGAGGGACAGACAACACATACGGGGACTGAGGGAGCAAGGCGCTGCCTGGGCCCAGGGACAGCATCGCGGAGCGGCCGACCAAAACCAGAGCATCTCTAACGGACCTGCAGTAACGGGTTAGAAAGTTTAACAGCAAAGGCCCCGGTCACTGCAGCGACAACCAGACCTGCGACACCCTAGGGATGAGCGTGATGAGAGATGTGGAAGGGCCACAGGAAGAACACCTTCCGTCTCTAATGGACACACAGAAGGACTAGAACACACAGAAAGGTCGACTTCCTATTTCCTGGATGGGAAGGCTTCTTATAAAGCTGTCCATTCCGCTCCAAATAATCTATAAAATTCCATGTGATTTCACTTGAAAAATCCAAACATTTTTCATAGAACTTGACAAGTTGTTTATAAGCTTATTTGGAAAAGGAAATGCAAAAGAAAAGCCAAAAAAATGTTGTGGAAAAAATGAGTTTTTGAGGATGTTTTTAGAAAACCAAACTGTTATATAAAAACGGCGGTAATTAAAACAATGAAGCCCTGACATAGACTTAGACAATCAAGTTCATGGAACTGAAGACAGGCCCTTAAAAGCCCATGAACACACAGGCAGGTATAAAGTGCAGACGGCAGAGTTACAGACCTCTTGGGAAAAAGTAAGTATCTGACGGACTGGACGTGACAGTCTTCTATTTGGGAAACATTCAATCCCTATCTCACACCAAATACAAAATAAGTCTTGGCTCAGGGATCTAACCATCTAAAATAAGACTATAAAGTGAGAACGTGGGTGCCAAAATATTGGTGAATTCCAATCGTGTAAAAATCAAATTTCCACATGACAGACACATAGGAAATGAGAGGCCACAATTTTTTCAAAGTATAACAGAGGTTAACATTGATAATATGTAAGAACGTATGGCTCAATAAAAAGACAGTGTAATTAAAAGTGATAACGAATATAATGTGATACACTGAATAAATGCAAAATGGTTAACATTTAAAACGTTCTCAAGTTCATTAATAAAATAAATTAAAATAATAAGAGATATCTTTTTTACCTGCCAAAGTGGCAAAAGTTAAAAACCTGTAATTCCAAATGAGAGGAGGGGTGTGGGAAAGTGGGTGGAGAGGTGACGGGATTAAGAGGGACAAACAGGCAGTTACAGAACAGCCCTGGGGACGTAAAGTACAGTACAGGAAAGGAAAGGAAAGGAAATGCCAAAGAACTCACACGTATGACCCTGGACATGCACAATGGTGGGGGGACTGCCTGAGGGAGTGGGGGGTGCTGGGCGGGGGGAAGGGGGGAAAAAAATCAGGACAACTGTAATAGCATAATCAAAATATAATTTTAAAAAACTGGTCTAATTCCTCATTCAGTGTAGGTGGGATAGTAAATTTGATAGATATTATCAAATTCCCTTTAGGGAGGGTAATTTGGTAATGTCAATTAAAATTCCATTTGTATGATTCTGTCCTATACAAATACTGAAATAACCAAAAATATATTTATAAATATGTAAATTACACATCATTTATAACTGCAAAATACTGAAACTGTAAATGTCCATCAATAAGAAAAAATGACAATAAACCTACAAAATGACGGAGCCCACAGCCATTTAAAAAGGTAAGACAGACTGCCACGGAGAGACGTCCTCAACATGTCAGAGAGTAAATAAGATAAAAACGAGTGGTGCACACACCTTTCTGTGGGGAGGGAGAAAGTCCGTGCACTCATTCTGAAGTGTGGAAAGTTATGTGTAAATTGCTCGTAGAGGCTACGTGGGATGGAGAAGAAACAGGGATTTTCAGTTTTCAATTCATATACTTTTGTATTATTTTATTTCTTTAATTGGGTATGTATTACTTTTATTTAATGTCCAAAAGCTTCTCTTTCATTTTGGGGGGGTAAGAAGATGAGAACTGCTACCAGATTCTAGGTTGAACTCAAAATCCATCCCTTCCCTGCCCGCCCAGCCTCCTACCCCCACCCCAGCCTTCACCGCTCTTTATGGAGTCAAGACAGGGTAAAAAAGATCTATCCCCCAAGGTGCTGCGCATTCTCCCTTGAGTGGGATCCCTGGGCCAAATCATTTCTCTCCTGGTTGGAACAAGCTCAGGATGGGTGAGAAGGTGCCCCACCGTCACACCAGGCCCTGCCGGACCCAGAGAGCGGAGGCCGTGCCCTCCCACTGGGGATCACTGGTGCCCTACACTCCGCTCTGGCAGACACAGAGATGGACTTTCAGTGGAGCGCTGGAGGCTGTGCCCAAGGAGACACCCACCTTGTTTTCCTGGCACTGTGATCCCTCTCTTCTCCTACTGTCCTCTCAATCCTAGGACACTGTTCCCAGCTTCAGGGACACCAATTGGAACATATCTTCTAGAGGTGCACGAAAGACACAGGGAGGAAGACCTGAACCTGGGGCCCACTCCAGCTCAGCTGGCCATCTGAGTCAAATGCGCTTTTCCCCTCCCTCTCTCACTGCCTTTAACTTGTAGCTTCATTTCCTTTGGTGCTAATGTATGAGGCTTTTCTAAATACTATTAAAACTTCCACTTGCGCTTGGGAGATACTCTGGTCCTAGGCAATAAATCAAACTGATTTTGCTTTATTTAAGTTTAAAAAAAAGCTTCCGCAGGTCCTAGTTGCTAAGCTGGTCAGCTATTACTAGGTCCCTACCCAGGGGTTTGGAGGCAGAGCCCACAAGAATAGCCAAGTGCTACACTCTCTGGTCTTGTATTTTCCCAAATACAGGGGTTCTCCAGGGGGCTCCGGTTGGGAGGAAGGGGGATTGGGCTGAGTCAGGACTTGGCATTCATTTATACAGCAGGTAGGCCATCAGCATCTCCCCAAAAGCTCTAGCAGACATAAGACATCAAACCCTGGACAATGAGGCCACAGCAGAACTTCGAGAAAAAGTCATAGTTTTAAATGTGTCTGTGATCACAGAAGAAAAAAGGAGGAAAAAACAGTGTCCTGAGGACCCACCTGAGAATCTAGAAAAAGTGCATACCAAATGGACGTAAGAAAAAGACAATAAACAATAAAGCAGAAATTAAAGCTTCAGAAAACAGAAAACACAGGTGACACATCTATGCACTTTCAAGCTACATAAAACTCTGGCAAAGCTAATTAAGGAAAAGAGAAAAAGTTAATACACGACATTAGAAATTAAGAAAGCGAAAAAATCAGATAAGGGAGCTGCAAGGCAGTAACTATATACACATTATGCTAATGAGTTTGAAAGCAGCTCACTTTCACATGAAGCACAAAGTAAACATCATATACCAACAGCCACAGGAAAAACAAATCAGAAAGCTACAAAGACCTGCCCCTCAAAAAGGGTACCAGGCTCAGTTTCACCAGATTTCTTTCCAACGCTTAAGGAGTAAAATGACTGAAACCGTACGATGTAAATAGTGCCACAGTGGAAAGGGGAAATCAAGGCCTCACCACCCACTATCTGAAATTACTATTGCTGTCATTTCTATGCCGGCGCCCGGCAATGAAAACATGAACTCATGCAACGAAACATAGGTCAACGCTGCTTCATTGTTTTAATGAAACAATGAAAATCACAGCTCAATCTCATCAGCAAACATCGATGCAAAACTCCCACATGAAAAGTTCAAATTAGCCCTGGCTGGTGTGGCTCAGTGGACTGAGCGCTGGCCTGCGAACCAAAGGGTCTCCTGTTCGATTCCCAGTCAGGGCCCATGCCTGGGTTGCTGACTGGTTTCCCGGTGGGCGGCACGTGAAAAGCAACCACACACTGATGTTTTTCTCCTTCTTTCTCCCTCCCTTTCCGTCTCTCTAAAAATCAATAAAGTCTTTTAAAAATCAGTTCAAATTAAATAGCATGTTTAAAAAAATGCCCTATTACCAGGTATGGTATATTCAAAGAATGCAAAGATAGTAGAATATTAAGACATGTATTAATATAATTCATCTTAATAACGGGCAAAGAAAAATACAATTTCATCCTCGAACCACGCTGTCACGAGAATTCAGGGAGTGAACAATGAAAAGTTTGCGTCTCCACGCCCCACACAGAGTAAGTGCTCCACAAGCATTACGACTAGTCATTACGGAGGGGAAAGCGGGCTCCAGCGCGGCGTGACTCCAGTTTTATAAACGGCACAAAACAAGCGCACGCATGCACAGAATCAAGTCTGGAGAGGCGCTCCAGTTCACAGCGGTTACCAGGGTTGCGCAACTGTGGGCAAATTCCTCCCCTTCTATTTCTACTTCCTAATTTTTCAGAACTTGTGCTATCTGTACACTCAAAAAAGAGAATAAAAAGCCCTCCAAAAAGAAGCAGATGTTTGGATTTAGCCAAGGCGACTGGCAAGCCTAAAGGCGGAGGTGGAAAAGGAGCTGAAGGTGACAGGGAATTGGATAACACCAGGGAAGGGGCTTGCGGGATCCCTCTGCCCTGCACCCGACATTTGTAAAACCCACTCGGCTTTGGGAACACCCACACACGTGTCGAAGGACGTTCCTAGCAGAGAACAAGCTAAAGTCCTCTGGGCTCAGAGCCAGCACACTTTGCTGCGTTACACACAGCCTGACCTGACTGTCCCCAAAGGCCACAGAAATTCTGGACGATGGGAATGGGGTGAGGGTACTCACTTCTGGATCCAGGTGCCAGTCACACAGGTGTGTTTACTTTGGGAAAACTCACCAAGCTATATACAGCGGGTGCTTTTTTGTGTGTGTGCAGTACTTCAATAAAACATTTTTGAATAATTAAAAACGGAGAAGAGAATACTGAGTGTCTGTCATCTGCTAGAGTTTCCCTCAAATTCTGGTTTTAATAAATCTGAACTCATGGATCAGTCTCATGGAACAGAACATTCAACCCAGCATTTTGTTGGACATATCTCATTGCCTCGATTTTTCCAGGCTCTGTATTATCACCAAAATTATCAATGGATGAGAAAAAAATCCTGGGGCAACCCAGGGGCATGGGAGACACAGGGAAGCCTCACTGGATGAGGGCAGTGGCTTCTCCACCCTGAGGGCACATTCAAATCACCTGGGGAGCTCTGACAAATGCTGGGGCCTGGGCTCCACTCCAGACCAATTACATCAGCCTCTCTGGGGCGTGGGCCCAGGCATTGATATTTTCTTTTTTAAAAACTCCCAGATGATTCTAATATGCAGTGGGACTGAAAACTACTAAACTAGTTGAACCAGAGGGATTGGCCACCGGAAACTCTAAGCAAGTTGAGGCAGGCGTGCGTGTGTGTGTGTGCATGCATGCACGGCCCCTGCCCATCCTGGTGGAGGCTGTGGGGGTGGGAACTAGTGTTTAGGGCAGAAGTGCCCTGGCTCCCACCCAGGTCCTCCTCCACATCTCTCTTCCCCCAGACCTCAGGCGGAGGCCCAGCGGGGAATGATGCCCTCCACACAGAGGAGGCAGCCTCTGTAAAGTGAGGGGAGGGGCTCCCCGGGAGTTGGGCACAGCACCCTGGGCCGGGGCTCCCAGCGGGTGTTCAGGCTGCTCTGGACCACTTGCCAGGACAACCCCAAGACATACGCCACTCCAACCACACAGCCCCAGAGCGAAGCCCTAAACACTACCCAGGGTCCAAATGACAGCACTGGGAACCCACAGCTAGAAAACAGGAAACCGAGGAGAAATAATGGTGGGAAGAAAGGCCACAGGGCAGAGGTCAGCATATAGCTCAATCATCAGATGGCACCTGGCACAGGGACAAGTGGCAGGGCCAGTGAGGAGGGGGATGCCATGAGGCTCACATGCCCAGGGCTTCCAACACTAGTCCCTGGGACCCCCACGCCACCCTCATCCCGAACCTGCCCTACCGGACTGTGAGACAGGAGCCTGGATGGTGGGTCTGACCCCAGCCGGTGGCGGCCTTCGCCCAGCAGCCCCGCAGCGCTTTACATGCTCCAGGGCAATTCTGACATAGGAGCCCCTGTACCACCCCCGCAAAGCAGTGCCCTCAGAGGCCCCCCTCTGCTCCGTTTAGGACTTAGGGCTGGGCGCAAAGCAAGATGGGCAAGAGTGAGGGTGGGCTGAGGCCATGAAGAGTGTCCCAGGATGGAGGGCACTGGGAGGGAAGAGGGATGGATCACAGTGCCAGAAAAACAGGGAAGGAAGGGGCATCTCTTGGGCACAGACTCCAGCGCTCCACTGCAAATCCATCTCTGTGTCCCCCGGAGCGCAGGGAGGGCACAAGTGATCCTCAGGGCCTGGTGTAGTCAGGGGACATCCTCTGCACCCATCCTGAGCTCATTCAAGCCAGCAGAGAAGTGACTTGGCTCAGAGGTCCCACTCAAGAGAGGAGTGCACAGAGGGTCTGGGGATCCAGCCTGGGCTCTCAGCCCAAGCCCTCCAGGGTGTCTGCCTCTGCCCGGAGTTACTAGCCTCCCTGGTTCTTCACCCTTCTGCAGAGTGGCTCGGAGGAATCAGAGATGGACCTTCCTAAGGTCCAGGAAGGTGGACTGGCAGGAGCTGGCTCCTTCTGTAAACACCATCTGCTTAGCAGGGCTGGGACCCAAGGCCCACAGGCTGAGAGCAGACTCCTGGGGAGGGATGTCACGCTTCAGAGAAAGCAAAGCGGGAAAGCTCAGTCAACAGGGCCGGGAGTTTAGGAGCTCCCTCCCTGTCAGGGACAAGTTGCAAACCCTTTCAATGTCTTTGTTTCCTTCGCAAAGCCCAGGAGGTTAGGATTACACTGAAAAATGCTCGGGGGCGGGGTTGAGAAATCCAATTACTTAAGCACCAAGGGTGCAAGAGGTCCAGGACACAGAGGTAACCAGGGTTTAGTCAGACTCTAATCTTACTGTCCTCGGGATGTCTGCCTCTTAAGGAATACTACTGTGGCAAGACTGTGCTACCTACCCCTTAGTCTCCGCCCTATTCTCTTCGAAGAGGCAGCCAGGGCAGAAGGAAACTAGTATTTTTATCTTTTTGTTTAATCTTAGCAGATCCTCAGCAGAAAAACTTTGTGGGGGTGGGAGGGGGAGTGGAGAGAGTTGGGATAAAGTAGGAAAGAGATGCCCAAACTCATGCCATCAAAAAATATTGGGATGCCTGTCCTGATAGACACCACGGCAGAATTTGTGATCAGCCTTCGGAGGAAACAGACTCCACTTCTGTCACTGACAGCCACTGAACGAATGGGGAAGGCCAAAATTCAAGGGGCAACAGAGCTCCAGTGTCCTGCAGGGCCCAAGTCCATCCAGCATCTACCAGAGACCTTGCCTCCTCCTTAACTGCCCCCTCCCGCTACATCATGAAGTTTATACACACACACATACACACACACATACACACACACACACGGAGTCCTGCCCCTTGAGGGGGCTCTGCAGGTGCTGACACTTCTCCATCAGAATAATCTGAGGCTTGCAGAGATGACGGGCAAACAGAAGGCATCTTTATCTATGGAGGATGAGATGCAAGTAATCTTTTGAGGGGCTCTGAGACAATCTCTAAAAGAGCAAGACCTCGACTCTTCCGAGTGGTGCTCTGTCCCCAAGGGGTACAGCACAGAAGAGAGGGCAAGTCATGTCCAAAAAGGGGTGGAATGGTCAAAACAGAGACCCTCTTGCCGCCCAGAAGTAAAGTTCAAAAGTAGTGCTCGTCCAGGGTATAGCCCGTAAACTGTTTGTCACCAGCCGCCACACCATAAACACAGGAAGCAACAGCAGGCCTGCAGAAGCCGGCACAGCGATTTGAACCTTCATGGACATGCAAGAGCCAGCTCACCAGACTCGCCTCCTTCAAGGGCTCACAGACCATTCTGGACAGTGCTGAACTTTCAAGCCACACATAGCACAGGCTGCGAACTACTTGTACAAAGTAGGACTGTGCATCGGTCTGCGACATTTTGGAAATGCAGTATTAAAAAAAAACAGCCTGGCCCTTTGCCACATTTAGTTTGAGAAAAATAAACTTCGGAAGGCAACCCCTTCCTTTTACAGAGGAAACTGAAGACCAGGGACATTAGGTGACCTCCACATGACCAATAACAGAACCCAAGTGGCAGAGTTGGGAACAGGGAGGAAAAGAAATGGGACAACTGCACTTTGTCACCCCCCTAACCCCCCGTCTCAGGCAGAGGTCTCTGTGGGAGTCCCCCAGAAGCAGTCAAGACTGGAGAGTCCGTACACACACAACGCGTAGAAGGCAACTGTGAGTTCCAGGGAAGACACCCAGAACTGTGTTTCCATCCAGCCGTACCCGAATCTCAAATCCAACACTTCTAAAGCTAACACTTGCCTTTCAAAACCTAAGCTCTCTTCCCAGCTGCTCCATTTCTGACCCCGCTACCCTAATCTGTAGTTGCCAGATCCCAGAAATGCTAACTTACTGAAAACATGCCTGGCATGCTGATTCTTCCTTCAAAGTCCCTTGAGGTCCATTGAGCCAGTGCTGAAGCAAAGGTAAAGGACTAGGCTCAGCTGGGGGCGAGGGTTTGGTCTGCCACATGCAAGTTCGCAGCCCCAAACACAAAGGTTAAAAGCCTTCACTGTTTAAAAAACAAAAACTGCCAATACTGATTTGCCCACACAGAGCTGACTTTAGGTAATTTAGTCGATGTCTCTTGCTTCCAGTGATATTGTAAAGATAAAATAATAATGATTTCTCCTATGTTTCAGGGCCCAGGACTGTATCTGGAAAGTGGCAAAAGCTCAGTCAATGGTGAAAGACAAAGGGAGGAAGAAAGGGAGAGGAAGGGAAGGGGGTGGGGTCGCAGTCCTGGGTAGCACGACAATCTACAGATTCTAACTGCCTGAGCCATCCCTGTCCTCTCTCTGTGCCAAGCGTCCCTAAACTAACCCACGAGGAAGCCATCTCCTTCTCAGACGCTGCAGACGTGCTGGGAACAAAGGGGGAGTTCTCGGCTGACTGCCAGATTCTCAAGTGTGAGAGGAAACAAGGCCTAGAGGTCAGGGTGGGGAAGAGGACTGGAGAGGACTGGGAGACCCAAAAACTGAGCCAAACTGAAGCCCCTCCCACACTCCCTGAACCCACTCTCAGACAGCCAAACCATTTGCTACAGCCTCGGGGGCATGGGAGGGGACTTGGCAAGACCACAAAGGCCGTTTCTAGCAGAAAAGTCCATATGCAGCTGGAGGGAGCCCAGGGCCAGGCCCCTGCTCCGCGAGCCCTACAGTGATCCCTGTGGGCACTGTAGTGTGCAGGAAGGCTCCCTGGGGCCCACTCACCTGTCTATCCTGGGAAGTTCTTTCTCTCTCCCAGGACATTCAGAATGAGTTGGGAGTCACCAAGGAGGTGGGGCTGAGCCCCGAGACTCTCACTCCCATTCTTGTTATGACTGGGGACGTCCTCTCTCTCCTCAAACTCAGCTCAAAATCCTCTGGTTGGCTCATTTCCCACTCTAGTCTGACATGCTCACCTACTGCCCTATCTCCCCAAGTTCACGACTGCTTGTAAACGCACCTCAGAGATAAAAAGTTCCTGCTGGACCCTCACAAAGGGCTGGCGAATGGGAACAGCAAGCAAAGCAGGCAAGAAACTACCAGGAGTCACCCACAGTATACGGAAAGTCAAGGATCACAGATCCTCAACAAAGGGGCATTTCTGCAGTGGTCAAAAGCAGAGACAGAAGGTAGAGATCCTGGGCAGAATCCCAAAATAGTTTCCAGCCATCTTCAGCCAATTGAGGATTCCCATGGGGCAGCGCGTGGGGGCAGCGCGTGGGAGCCTGAAAGTCGGGCGGCATGATGCTCTCGGCACTGGGCACTCACTCCTGTCCAGGCTGCCAAGAAGGAGGTGACAGCAACAGTTTGTGCTCCAGCTCAGTCTTTCGCATATCGTGGGTAGACACATAACACACTAGACAGCAAAGTGACAACCTGTATTTATCAAGCTCAATTCCACACACACTACATCATGGATGTTCTTGAAACCCTGGCAGGACTCAGCACACAGTAAATGTGCATATTCCCAGTGGCCACTGGATATCATTCACCCCCGGAGATCCCGCAGTCTGCACCCAGCCCATGGGAACAGACTCTGAGACCCCCTTGTTGTGCCCCAGTCTTGGCCTGATCTTAGAATGAACTCATGCACCTGATGTCTTCCTACACCATGACCTGCTGATGGAAGTGGATCTGGCCAAACCGCCTCATTCAGGGTATGTGGGACACTGCACTGAACTGGTCACTCAAGAAAACTTGATGTGGCACCAGGAACAGGGGACTCAGTTCCCAGTACTTGCTGGCAGTGCCCAAAGCGGGCCAAAAGGTTGCGGTGATTCTCCAACGGAGAACTTAATAAAGGCAAGCTCAGACACAACCTCGGAGCTTTAAAAACACAACCAGCTCAGGCTCTACTCTGAGCAGGAGGAAGGAGGAAGATGAAGGGCTTCCTCTAGTTTTCAAGTAGCCCTGACACATGCCCACAACATTAAGGGTCAAGGTACTAGGCTGGAAGCTTCTAGCAGGACTGCGGGGCCAGGAGAGTATTTGCAGGCAGGGAGAAATGGAGAGCACACTTGGAAAGGGCTGAAGAGAAACCAGCATGGGAGGGGGTGCTTTCGGGAATAAACAAACCTGCCAGCAGTCCTTCCTCCCAGCAGAGAGGGAAGCTCTAGCCCAGGAGCCTCCGGAGACACAGAGGAGGGAGGGAGCTGCCCGCTCCCTGAGCCCATCTGTCCTCATCCCCTTGTCCTGTTTTCCCCAGGGTGGGGGACAGAACAGGTGCACACCATGATCTCCATGCTCACAGACCTCAGCAGCACGCTTGGTGCCTACAGCTTCCCCGTCAGCAGTGGGAGGCCAGGGGAGGAAGCGGAGGTGGAACCTGGGGGTTCTGCTCCGAGAAGAACATGTGGAGTGAGCTCACAGCTTTCCCCTCCCCACCCACAGCATCGCCAGTGTCAACCGCCCTCTGCTTGCCTCAGGGGCCTCTCACGGTCTGGTCCCAGGTGATCGCCCACTTCTCCCAGCCTCACCAAGGCATGCCCAGCTCCCCAGGGAAGCCAATGCCCTCTGGCTCTTCTCCTTACCCCAGAAGCTGCTTCAGAAGCAAAAATTTTACCCTCCCCCAAGTACTTCCTCGCCTCAAGTTCCTTGGAAGGAGGCCAAGGAACCACCCTAGCTTCTGATCCACCCTCACCCAAGAGCCCCCGTCCCACGTAGGGAAGCAGAGCCCCTCCCTGCCAGTGTCCCCACCCAGGCAGTGAGGTGGCAGAGTGCGACTTCCAGCACCTCATGGAGCTTCCCACAGCTTTCCCAGGAAGCCGGAGGAGAAGCGTCTGGGGACAGAAGCAGCTCATCCACCTGCTACCCAAGCAACCAGATTCCCCCAGCTCCCCACGGGCTCCAGGGGCCCAAGGAGGAGGTGGGGTTGAGATGGGCTAGAATGGGCTCCCTCCCTCCTAAGATAAGTCCCATCTGGTCCTGCCCCTGCCCACCTGTCCCCAGCCTTCCCCAGCCTCTCTGCTTGGAACTAGACAGACAACCACATGGAGCTGCCTCCAGCTCTGTTTTCTCTGCCCCCAGCCAGCAGAGGATACTGCTGAGTAATCCCAAAATCACTAAGGGTCCCCAGTCCCGATGACATGGGAAAAGCCCAAGGAAGCCTTCTGATCTTGGTCCTTGTCAGCCCGGGAGGACTATCTATGTTTCCTAGTAATGGCTGACACCCCACCAGACCCTGCCCTAGCCCCAGTACCCCAGCCCTGACCTTCAGACAACCGCATGGAGAAGACGCTCAGTGCCCCTTCCCAGCTTCCCACTCACCTGGTAACATTCCCTTCCCGGGTCCCCAGACACCAAGCCACAGAGTAACAGCAGCCGCCTGCCAGATTCTCAGTCATGATGTTGCATCAGCCCCCACCCTACCCAAAATATCCTCACCCCACCACCTCCTCTCCCCTCCAGCCATCTCCATGGTGACAGCAGCATGACTAATGACACCCTATCAGCTTCAGACTCAGGAGCGCAATTTACCCTCCCCTCTACCCCCCCTCCCCACCCAGGGATTTCTGCAGATTGGATGCAAACCAACAGTGCTAGGGACATTCTCCAGAGATTTCCAGGGGCAAGGGTGGGAAGTGGGTTGCATGTCTTAAACACACACACACACACACACACACACACACACACACACTTCAACAAATCCAGTCCCAACTGCACCCAAACCATCCAGCTGAGAAAGCAAAAAGAATCCAAACAAAACCCACACAGGCCTGAGAATTCATTGGCCGCCCACACCCCCGCCACCCCTCCCCCTCAGCTGCTGCTACACACAGTGGGAGATTAAGGGATCACCCGAGGAGACCCTTTATTTTTATCCAATCCAGTCAGACACTTCACCCCCACCGCTCGCTCGCGCGGGCGCGCTCGCACTCTCTCTCTCCGTCTCTCTCCCTCTCCCTCTCCCCCCCCCCCCCCCCTCTCTCTCTCTCTCTCACACACACACACACACACACACACACACACACAAGGTACCTTGACAGCAGCCCCTTGTCCCCACGGCGGGGCTCCTTCACCAGCCTTTACTTCCACCTGCAAAAGAAGCCAGAGAAACTGATGAGCCAGGCTGACAGCAGGAGAGACCCGAAGTCCTTCTGCTGCACCCCCAGCACCGCTGCAGGGGAAGCGGGAGGATGGGAGGGAGAGGGCCTCCTCGGAAAGAAAGGACAGCGGGGACCATCTTCCTGCCTCCAGCTGCCGCCCAGACGCGCGGTGAAGGGTCTCATTCGCCTTCCAGTGTGTTTTTGTTTTCATTTCTCCCTTTTCCACCCTCCCAAGATCCAGAAGGCCATTGCCCCTCCTCCTGCGTCCGGGCTGGCCTGTCCCTCCCTGCCCCGCGCGCGCTCTACCTCGGCCGGCCTCCTCTGGTGCATGGGCCGGCGGGCCTCCCATTATCCCCGCCGGAGCGCACGGAGGGAGGCACTGCAGAGGAGGCGGCGGCCAGCTGCCGGCTTGGCTCCCCTCCCTGCCGCCGGCGAGGCTGGTGTGCAGGGGGCGGCGCGCTCACCAGCCAATCCCCGAGGCCGGCCGGGCGGGGGCAGGGCGGCCGGAGGCTGGACCTGCCCAGGCGGGAGGCGGGGGCGCAGCTGAGGGTGCCTCGGGCCGCGTCGGCTGCTCGGCTGCGGCCCAGGCCCACTGCCGGCCCCAGGCAGGCGGGGGATCCCAGGGTACCCCGTCTCCTCCGAGTAGGGGACCCAGAAGATAATACCAGCGGTATTCTCTGCATTTCCAGGGTCAAATGACAGACTACACCTGGGGTCCAGCAGCTGCCGGTGGGATTTCCCCTCCCACCACTGTCTAACCCCCAGGATACCAGCCTCACCGGTGCCAACACTATGACAAGAGGGTGAAGAGCAACAGCCCCTGCAATCTTCAAAGAAAAAATGAAGCCTTGGCTATAGGAACCCTTCTTTACCCCATTTTGCAGATGAGGAAACAAGGCAAGCCAAGTGAAGTAACTTACCCAAGGTGACACAGCCAGAAAACAGCAGATCTGGGACTCCAAGCCAGGTCTACCTGGCACTGAAGACCAGGTTTTAACCATATGCAGCCCCACCCGTCCCTCCCTCCAGCTCCCACCTCAGAAAATAGACTTCCTGAAGCCCACACTGCCTAAGGCTCAAAGCCTCACCAAGCCAGCCTGCACCCCCCCACCCGGGGGGGCCCCCGCATGCGAACACCCACACCTCACCCAGGGACAACTCATCCCTGCCTGAACACACCCCACCCCACCCAGATAGCCTCCCCACCACCGCTGCCACCTTCAGGATGCTCTCTTCTCTCTTAGAAGGGCCACAGGAGCCCCCACCCCCGACAAGCCTCAGGGCTTCCCATCCCTGGGAAAAGCTGAGGAGGGAAGGTGGGTCCAGACCCCAAGAGCTCTGGCCCCCAGGTTCCAGACTCTGAGCCTCTGAAAGCTGCACTCTCCAGCACAGTGAGGGGCAGGAGAACAGAGTGGGCAGAGGAAGACCCTGCACTCCACTCCTGGATTTAATTCCTGGCAACCTGGGGCACAGTCTGCCCTACCCCATCCCCTCCCTGTGGCCAAACACCCAGATCCTCCATCTTCCCGGAAGGGCACATCACAGACTCTGGTCCTCACTATCTGGTTGTGTTCCTGGCTCCTCCACAACCTGGCTGCAGGGCCCTGGTGGTGGCACCTTCGCCTCACTCTGCTCATCTGTACACTGAAACGGCAAAGAGCGGCGACCTCCTGCACAGATGTGAAGGTTCTGTGGAGACATGTGGCACAGCCCCCATATGGGGTGGGTGCTGTTGGCCACCACTGCTCTCAGTTTCTGGGAGAAGTCATTCTGTGCTGCCTGTCTCACAGACCAAGAAGCTGAGACCAGAGAGAAGTGACTCAGAGCTACTCAGGATGTGTGACAGCCGGTGTCCATGATGTGCCCCGCACAATAGCTGTCCCACCCTGGGTCCCAAAGGGCTTCTCAGCTGGGATAAGCTGCCTCAGGAGAGACAGCACAGGTCACCTCCGGTGAGGAGATTCCTGGAGGCACAGGGCCCACACATTCATCACCCCTGGGGACAAAGGGCAGCACCGCTAGGCTCCTCTCCAGGACAGGTGACAGGCAGGGCAAGGAGCGGTGTCCTGAGGAATGGCTTAAGATGGGGAAAATGGGTTTCTGCACCCCTTAACTCTTACCTCTGCCAGGCCAAGTGAAGTTCCTCATTTATCCTGGTCCCAAATACCCTGGCCCGAGCCACCTGCCCACCCACGACACAGTCTGCCGCTGGATCAGAGCAGCTAACACCACTCGGGCAGTACAATTAATACTGATGCTGCCGTGGTGGCCACAGTTTATCAAGCCCCTGCTATGTACCAGGCTCCGTGCCAACCATGTCGGTAGGAGCATCTCATTTGAATTACTCTGCACACAACCTTGTCTCTTCTGGGGAAACAGACTTAGAGAAAGATGTTGATTATGTGCCCACATAACACACAGCTGTTGAGTGGCAGGCTACAATTTCAATCCGGGCCTTTCTCCTCCCCATTCTCTAAGCCCAGGGAAATGCCAAGAGGGATGGGGTCACTTGAACTCAGACCCTTACCTTTAAGCTATGGGTCTGAGAACAGTATCAGAGTCTTTGAGCTACTGCCCCTTGCCTGGGTTCCCCAATCCCTCCCCTAATGTGGTGCAAGGAGCAAGGCTTACTCCGAAAGTCACCTCCCTCTCCCACGCTCCGGCCCATCTAGCCTCTACGAGCATCACCTGCTTCTCCCAGGGCCTTCTCGGAGCAGTGCAGGGCCTCTTCCAGAGCACCAATCACAACCAAGTTCAGTTATTTATTTACACGGCAGTCTTCCCCACGTGGGCGGGGGCCCTGTCTTCCCCAAGTTACTAAGCTCTGCACAGAGCTGGAATGTGCTGAGCTGAGTTTCTACGCAAGGAGGGAGGAGAGGCAGGAGGTTGGGCGATACAGAGGCCACGTTCCTGGTCAGCTTTCTCTGAGGTCCCCAAGAATCAGAGGGACACCTCTCCTCCTGGGAAGGCAGGATCTGACACAGCTGAGCTGGAACTGAGTCGCAGCTTGTTCAGCTCAGCCCACACCTTCCTCACCAGCCCACGGGAGCCACCCTGACTTTCTGCTTCATCAGCCCCCACTGATAACTCAGTCCTACCTCAACCACAATTCTTGGCCCACCCCCTGCAAATACCCTAAGAGGGGTACCCATGGTCCCTGAGGAGTCCACCTGCACCCACAGCTGTCCCACCCTGGTACCTTGCCTTTTTCTGAGGCATCTGGAATGTCAGGGCTCCAAGCAGTCACAAAGGCACTTGCTGGGGCCACGCTCCACACCCAACCCTGTCCCATCTCTATCTGCTCCTCTTCTCTACATTTGGAGCTCCACAGTGACCAACCCAGAGGTACTTGGGACCCTCCTGTATGGGGGCCAAGGTGCCTATGCACCTTCCACCATGACCTCTCAGCAGGAGGAATGGGGCCACAGTCCTCACCACCAGGGAGAGGTGAATAAATTCACTCTCTCTCAAACACACAAAATACCCCAACACCGAGAAGCTCAAGAACATAGACACCCCCAGGCCAGAGCCCGGACAGACATGTAAAGACTAGGGAACGGGGGGCAATTCACACACAGACCAAACACCAACCCCGTGTCAGGCCCCACATTTGGAGTGAAATGCACCACATCTTACTTCACCCTCAAAACAGACCAACGAGATAGGAGTTATTCACGCCCATTCTACAGATGGAGAAACTAAGATACAGAGAGGCTAAGCACCTTGCTCAAGGTCACCCAGCCAGAGAACGAGTAGGGTTCCCGCTACCCCCTCACTCGTAGCCACACAGGCAGGGCTGCCCGGTGCAGCCCCGTGATTTTCACGTCGACCTACCTCCTCTGGAGTCGGCGGGGGGTAGATGGACTTCTCCTCCCTGGCCATGGCTGTGTCCGGAACGAGGTCACTCCCCACAAAGCTTTATTTCAGAGCTCAGTTCAAGCCCACTTCCTCCAGGAAGCCTTCTCGAGTTACTACAGTCCTCTGCCAGCCAACAGCACTTCTAATGTTTCTCACTTGACACTTGGTACTCCTATTTGTCTCTCTGGTGTCCTGCCTCTCCAAGCAGAATGGCCAGAAGCGTACCTTTCCAAAGCCCCCGTGGGGTTTTTCCCAACATTCCCACACCGAAGGCACTTGGAATCGAGTGTGGGGGAAGTCTGTGACCTCTTTCCCTTCCTTCTTCATCACACAAAGGATCCTCCTGCCAAAGAAACCCAACACCCCCTCCACCTTCAGAGCCTATGTTTGAAGTCCCTGGTGTCCACGCATCAATTTCCACCCAAGTAATTGCAGCCCATCACACATCATCCCTTATATTTGAAACTCTTTGCGGTTGTCATGGGAACTGCCTTTGCCTTCATTCACTGATCAGGCCTCACAATTAGCTTCAGCAGCGGAAGTCTGTGTCAACAGCAATCTCAGGGAGGATGAGGAGGAGGAGCAGCAAAGGAAGAAAAGGTGCTCCTCCTTGGAGATACAGCAGAACCAGACCGAACCCAGGCAACTGAGCAACGTCCACGGAAACAGGACCAGCCAACCACTGCGCCTGCACGCTTCAGTACTGACAGGCAGAATGCACCCTGGCCCCACAGGCTGACAGGTAGCAGGTGTCTGCCTGTATTCCCCATGCCCTCCTAGATGCTTGGGAGGTCTTACGGTCTTGAAGCCTCATTAGAGTCTCCCCACCCCACATTCAACAGCCTGGGACCACCAAATGTTCCAGAACTCAAGTAAGTAACACAGGACCGTAAGTGGTGGGACAGGAATGCTGAGTGGTTTCTAAACCACTCAGCATTTTCCGAGAGGGAGCAGCCTCTCAGAAAACTTCCTAGGGGAATTAACACAAAGGTTCTCGCCTTCTAGCTGAAGGATCTAGGAACACCTGCAGGCAGTCCCCTGCAACCTGTGTCCTTCCATACCCCTGCCACCAGTGACCGGACATTCAAGCATTTGGGGAGCATCTCTACACACCTCAGGCTCAAGGAGGTGCCTTCCTACTCCTGGAAGTGCCTCTCTTCCCACCTCAACCCCCCCAACCCCCCACCCCAGCCCCGGCCACCACCACTGCATCCTTTACGTATCGCTACACTGAAACTCTCAAAACATGTCCCTTCCCTTTTCCACTGGGCTCTCTGGGCCCAAAGATGACTAAAGGCTGGTCTTTGCCCTCGAGGCATCCCTCCCTGGTAGCCCCACCAGACTGCACTGTAATTATTTGTTTCCACGCTCATCTCCCTCCACAGACTGAGAGCTCATTAGGGACAGAATACATGCTGCCTCCTCTTTACCCGTAGCTCAGCCACAGCCCTGCACACAGCCAGTCCCAGGCGAGACTTGCTGAATGAGGCTGGGAAAGCAACTCACGGGTCTACGAGTTAAAGCAGATGATGTCCTGCCCTGGGAAACTGGAGCAACGCCAGAGAGAGGAGCTGCCCTCCCCCGGCACATTCCGGGGGTACTGTAGGTCCTGGGACAGAGAAGACATTCTGGGAAGGCGTCTCTCCCCTCGTCCTCCTAGCACGAGCTCTCCTCCTCCCAATGGTCCCCCATCCTGACCAGGAACCCAGTCCAGACAGGACCCAGCCTTCACAGTGAGAATCTGCCATCCCTCTCTCTTCTAGGGCTCCAGGGTCATCCCCAGCATCCATGAGGGAACTGGGACACTCAGAGCTTGCCCTTACAGGGCACAGCAACCAGGAAAAAAAATGAGATGAGAGTCACCCAACGTCCTGCGCACGAGGAGTGGCTTAGAAGTAGGACAGACTAGTGCAGTGCCTCGTTACTTGCTTTGTGCCCAGCACTTCCACACCCTTCCTGCGGCTTCCTGGCAGACTCTGGGAGGAGAGGTGGGACACCACCGGGCACATGCAGTCTGGCAAATGCCCCCAAATGACTCTACCCAGCGTAACTTCCCCTCCACTTGGAGAACCTAGAAATGACTGCTTTGCCAGTCATGGGAGATGCATTAATCTGCCCACAAACTCCCTGGCTGGGTGCAGGAATGTGGGGCACGGTGGAGCTGGGGCTTGCAAGGGTCAGAGCGAGCAGGGCAGGCACGCAGCTTGTGCAACCTGAGGCAAGCGGGCAACCCCCAAACCTGCAGTCGCCTGGACACCAGCCAGTCAGCCCACACTAGGCTGTGGCTTTCTTTTTCCCCTCCCTGGGTGACTAGTAAAAACCTAAGTTATCAGATTTCTTATGCAAATAACAGGGGACAAGGCCACAGAGGGGCGTGTGCCCTCCAGGTGTTCCTGCAGGAAGGCCCTGCAGACACTCAGGCAGCGGCCACACGACCTTCCAGGACTCTCCCCCAAAACAGCAGGCTGACTGCAGCAGGGCTCAGGGTAGGAGAGGAGGTCGCACGGCCTGAGTGTCCTGCCTTAGTCAACAAGACAGCTGCAAAGAAGTGATGGAGAGGTGAGTGGGGATTTAGGGACAGCTCCTGAGTCCCCTGACGTGGACTTCCACCTCCGCTGGTCACCTCACTAGCTTCTAAAATAAGAGGCCCAAGGCACAGAGGTGACGATCGACTCCAGGAGGGTCTGTGCAGAGGTGCGTTTGGGGCCCAAACTAAACATGGTCTAGTTTCACCAGGGCCTCCAGGCAAGTCTGTGGGTGGGAGACGCCCCTTTCTGCTAGGGAGCTCTGAAGAGAGCCATTGGGTGGAGAGCCACACCCCACTTCTCTTGCTATTCTTTCCCCACAGCAGATAATTAAAACACGGCCATGCCCACAGGGAGAAGCAGGGAGCTTCCCTGTGGGTCAGAACCCAGGAAACCACTGTCCCCTTCCACGCCCCTCACCACTTACCTTGGGGTGGGGACAAGGATCCTAACCCAAAATATCCTTCTGAGAGCAGCCAACCAGGACAGCTATTTCCCCAATCCAGAAATGTCATCTGCACGTTCAACTCACAAGCCACTACCGAGTACCCGAAAGGCAGCTAGTGTGACTCAGTTACTGAATTTAATTTTACTTCATTTGAACTTATTTACTTATTTTTTAGAGAGAGGGGAAAGGAGGGAGCAAGAAAGGGAGAAACTATGATGTGAGAGGGAAACACTGATTGGGTGACTCTCATATGCACCCAGACCCAGGACCGAACCTGCAGCCCAGGCATGTGCCCTGACTTGGAATAGAACTGGCCACTTTTCACTTTGCGGGACGACACCCCACCAACAAAGCCACACCGGTCAGTGTTTAATTAATTTGCACTTATATAGCCACACATGGCTACTGGCTACCGTACGGGACAGCTCAGGTAGAGCACGCCTGTTAAATCTGGAGAGGTCATGAATACTCTTGAGAATCTACTGAAAGCCACGGGCCCTTTTCCCTGAGAAAAGCTATCGCTGCACACTCACAGCATCTGGCAGAAAGTTCACAGATTCTCTTCCAAGTTGGGTCTGAGATGGAGTCTATGTACAAGATTGTCTAGGACCTGACAAAAACTGCATGGTCTAAGGGAGATGTTTCGTCTACAATGTAGTTATCTGAGGACCATGAACATAGCCTTGATATTAAACTTTACACGGTTTTAGCAGGAGACACCAAGGGTGGAAGCCTCCGCCCTATAGAGGATGTCCTCACAACATGCCTGCCAGTCAGCACCCCGCCTCTGCCCAGACACAGGAAACGCAGCACCGCATACGGCTCACTCTTCAGCTCTGGAGCAGCTACAAAGGTTAGACGATTCTTTTTTCTAGCAGGAGTTCAGTGTGCCTGCTTACAACCTCCACCCACTCAGAAATGCTCTGCACACTCTACATGACGAACTGACTCTGTCTTCCACTCCAGGGGTGCCCGTGTCTGCATTCCTCTGCCGTGTGCAAGCTGAACGGGCTAGCCTCCTTCCACTGCCTCTCATGTGCCCGCTCTGACAGATGTCCTCAACACAGGCTATCGACATTCCTTTTAGAGTTTCAGCTCTTCTCGCCTGCTAGCAAGCAGTACTCTGCATTTATTCCTTCTCTTTTTTCAAGCAAGTATGCAACTTTGGACTTACCCTAATTAAAGTCCATCAGGTTTGGTTGGGCCCATTGTCCCACACTGCCCCAATCTCCTTAACCCCTAATCTATTATTCAGCTTAATACCTGCACCCCCACCCTCCACCTACCCACAGATCTGACACACCTACCCCTTACCTACATCTGATGAAGAAGGCACACATGCCTTCAGCTGCATAGGCCTCCAGGCCCTTCCTTGGGCCCTGCGAGTCTATGAGCACACCCTTCCTCTTCCAGCCACCATCAGCTACTGCTCCCTCAGGGGTCTCCAATGTCCTGAGTCAGGCCCCTGAGCAGCAGACGTCTGAGAGCCCTTTCCTGACTCTCTTCAGAGCACACACAGGTTCCTAGAGGGTTTTACTAATGACTCACTAGACTAGCAGAAAATGGACTCCAGAAGAGCAATAAACCCAGAATAAATCTCAAGAGGTTCTGGTCTCCCTGGCCTACAGGGTAAAGAAGTATGTCTTTAAAGAACCATTTCTGCTCCTCTTACTGGGTCATCCTCCTTAACCTTGTTGGCTACTGGAGTTCTTTTACCTGTTTATTAAGACTTATTTCTGTCCTCTTCTCCAAGCCCGCCTCCCTTCTCCCAGTATCCGGCTCCGCAGACTCTCGTGGACACACAGATCACCTAGGAGTCTGGTGAAAGTGGACATTCTGGCTCACTAGGTCTAAGGTGGGGCCAACTGATGTCATTGCTGCTGGTCCAATGATTAGCAAGGTGGGAGCATGGGTGTGAACCACTCAGGTGCCCCAAGACTCAGGTAAGCAGTTTGCAGAAGAATCCAGAAGGTGCCCATCACCTCAGCTCTCCTGTGCATCAAAGGACTGCCACTCTAACTACACAGCAGATACAACTGGGAGCCCCAGCCCCCCCCACTCCGTGGGTCCACCCCAGACCAAATAAATCATTGTGGAGGGGCAGGAACCAGGTGACCCCCAGGTGGAACCCCTGGTCCATGTGGTTGATAAAATGGTTGAGCCAAATAAATAAATTTGAAAAAATAAATAAAATAAGTACCGGGGGGTGGGGGGGGCGAAAGAAGACTGAAGCAGGATGCCCTGACCAGGTAGCTCAGTCGGTTAGAGCATCGTCCAGATATGCCGGGGAACATGCAAGTATCAACCAATGAATGCATAAATAAGTGGAACAACAAATCAATGAAGAAAGGGGAAGGGAAGGAAAGGAAAGATTGAACCAGGGCAGCTATACCAGTGCCATCTCTTCAGGATGACTTTAAATAAAAAACTGGCCCTCTGTCTGTCCAAAAAGCTGGCAGGAGATAGCATCATTTATTTGCAGATACGTTAGTCTGACTGTGCTGCTTTGCAAAGAATCACAGGGACTCCCAAAGCTCACCACCTGCCTTTCTAAAGCTTCACAAACCACCTTTTTAACAATCTGGTCTAGAACCATCAAAAATTGACGTTAAACTTATAATTTTCAAAATCTCTTTGACAAACCGAACTTTTTGCCTGGCTCTGGTCTTTTGCCCCCTTTCAATCATCATAATTCATGAAGATGTCACCCCACAAACATGTCTGAAGGTGTTCAGTAGGGAGCGAATGACTCAGACTCCGGCAGACGGCTGGCTCTGCATTCCCAGCCAGGCACGCTTCAGCTCTTCCCTGTTTATATCTCCTAACACGACAGGGGCCCAATGGCTACTACTCTCTCTGTGTCATTCATTGGTTATACTCCCTGAAGCTGTGAGGCTACCCCTTCCTTCTTGTTCTTGCTGGGAGTAATAAAAGGCTTTTATTGTCTTGAGTGTTTTCCACCAGCTTCAGCATATTCTGGTCACTGCAGTTCCTGAGGCTCCTCTTACCCCCGTCCAGACCACTCTTGAATCTCCCTTCAGTGTCACGCACCCCTTTTCCGCACGAGGAGCAGGCACAGCCATGTGGCACACAGCCGGGTCAGCTCTTCCCCACTCCCACTGCCTTCCTCCTTAGGGCACCATTCAGGACTGTCCCTTCAGCATTTCCTTTTTAAAGAGCGGTCTTAGCCCTCCAGCTAACTTCCCTTTTAGAGCCTGTGGCCATGGGGCTAGAAACTGTTTTGAAAAACAATACGAAAAACCATTGTGTCAAGTGTATGATAAACACCTCTCTTGCCCAGCCTTCCCTCTGGTCCTAAGATGGGGTCCCTTTCTCTAAAGTCTCATCACTTCTACTTCACCCACCAACTCTCCCTTTGTTGGTTGAAAGAATCCCTCCTCACAGCCTCTCTCTTCAGGAAGGCAGATCTAACAACGGCAGGTGAGGTAAGAATCCACCAGCTGTTCTAATAATGCTGAGAGATCCCCAATTCCAAGGTATCTTGTCTCAAAACCGGCACAGAGAGCTGTTTCAACCACTTGGCTGAGTGTCAGACAGGGTCTCACATGATATATATTCTGATTTCTTTCCCTTTTCACTGATAACGTTCTCAGCCGTGCTTCCACTCTTGTGCATACATCTCCCAGTACAGCACCCCCCAACCCCCCCCCACACACAAAGGGTTTTTCTCCCACCCTATCAGGTGTTCACTTCCCTTGTCCATGAGCAACTCTTCAGTCCTGCCCAGGACCACAGTGCTCCTTGTCCCTGCTGTCCAGCCCCTTCCCCAGCCAGGAGGCGGCAAACCCCTCCCTCCCTCTGCCTGGCCCCACAATTCTGATAGGAGCATGTTAGGGAATGTCTTGAGATAAACACTTAATTTGAATTGCGTCTTTACAGTTACAACCCAGAGGCTCACCAATGCACAACTGTGTATGCGTAAAGATGAATTCTTTTCTAGATGTTCTAGGGATGTTCTGTCACCAAGCACTGATTACCTAGTACGTGTCAGACAGTATACATACTTGATATCAATTTTCACAACAACCCTGCAAAAAAAAGGTTACCACATCTGACAAATGAGAAAACTGATACTCTGGAGAGTGAGTGGCCCAGGGCTTCCTTTGGGTTGTCAGACCCCTGTGTCTCCACACCCACCACATCTGACTTTTCTGATCAGCTGTCCTGTGCTACAGGCCACCACTCAGGTCACAAGAATGTGGCGGTCACACAGCCTCGGGCATCAGCTCAGGATCCGAACACTTCCTGGGACTAGGAAGGACGACTATGATATAAGAATGAACCCCTCCTGGTGTGTTACTGAAGCTTTAGGACCCAGCACAGCAGTCACCTGCCCCTGGTGGGAGGGCCACCCTGGGAGCTGTCTTCAGCCCTAAAATGTTGAACTTCCCTTGTGAGTAGAGAGGGTCTACAGCAGCACCACCCAGCCCTCCACCGGGAAAAGAGTGAGGAGCAGGGAAGGAAGCTAGGAAACCCAAGATAGTATTTAGCTGCTTACAGGATGATACAGAGCGGCTGTAAGCAGATAGCTTAAGGATGCCGGTGGGAAGGGGGTGAGGGGGGTGGTGGAGGCGGCGACAGGATGGAAGTAAGGAAAGGGCGCCCAGAAGAGGAAATACCAGGGAGCAGGAGATGCTCTGATTCCCAAGAGACTCCCGAGTCTTGTTCCAACAGTCAGGACCCAATTCTAAAGTTCTATTCCTAAGCCAAAACCAAAGAAAACGCAGGTGCCAGGAATGCTTCTCCTCCTTTCCCAACTTCCCCAATGCCGGGAATGCCGGGACTTGTTCCTCTGCCACCTGACTGCTCAGATCTAATGGTTAAGGTCCCAGCAGTTCCCTGGGGGCTGGTGAACGCTGATTCTGGAGCTCCTTCACTCCGGCAGAGCCTCCAGGCGCGTCCGCTGTGCTAGAGGTGCGTGTATGAAACGCACTGTCGCCCGGGGAGTGGTTCCTATGCCTTCAGCCTTCACGGACCGATAAAAAAGTTATGGAGACCGATACTAGTTGCCCTTTTGTACTTTGCTAAGACTTCTTTAAAAAAAAAGATCAACTTCCTATCAACACCTTCATTTCCTAAAAGAAACCAATGTCACCCCAATAAGTTCAATTTTTGAAAAAGAGCACAATTTGAATATTAAGAAGTTGAAAGGAGCTATTATTAAAACAAAAAAATCCTCTTTAAGTCATAGAAAATTAACTTTAAGAAAAAGCTCAGTCCATTGTCTCCTTTCCATTATTTCTCCCGAAACTGAGAGACACTGTCATGGGCCACCACGTGGACCTTCTGCCCTGGGATCCTGCAGGCCACCGGCCGCACTTTCCCTGACCCCAGGGGGGCCCCGGAGGAGCAGCCGACCGTGGTGATGCACACATCTCTCAGCAGGGCTGCCTCTAAGCCTCGGCCAACCCAGATCGAAGGCGTCTTATCCACGACCACCCGCAGCCCGGGCGGCAGCTCACACACAAGGATGACAGGACCCTGGCCTCGCTCCAGCCCCTTTCACTCAGGTGTGCCTCATCACTGCTGAAAGGATAACTTAAACCTGGTTCACAAGAGCCACCGGTTCCGGGAACAGCCAGCCTAGAGAGCTCAGCCCTCTACCCCTCGGGTTTGATTATGGGAGGAACGGAGTGAGACAACGGGTGGAGAAGGGGGTGAACTCTGGAAGGAAGGAAGCAAAGGAACCCAGCTTTACAAACTAGACTGGGCAGGTTCTCCCCACCCCAAAACACCATATCTCATGCCCAGGAGTAAAACTCACCGCTGATCCCACCCCCTTTCAGCAGTGACCCAGGAGGCACTGGCCCAGCAGGATGCCAACTCCCCCCAACGCCAGCAGCAGAAAGGGGCTCTACTCTTCTCCCAAGTTGGGATGGGAGCTGCAAATGTGATCCAGATGTCTGCTTTAACCAGAGACTGGGGAAACAGGGCCCCGTGTCTATGATCCCCAGACCATGACACTCTACTTCCACTAGGAGTGGACAAGAGAAGGTGAGAGGGGCAGAAACATCCCCGCAATGCCCAATGCCCTCCCCCCAACACTGGCATCATTCTACCTAGCCACGGGACCGCAGCCACACCAAGCCCATGGCACAGCCCTGCACCCAGTGATCAGGAAAACCCCAGCCAAGTTCATTGAAGCCACAGGTGCCCTAGCCCTCAGAGGCACAATGGCTCACAGCTGGAAAGGGCTTCAAAGACCATCCAGCACAACCCCTCCGGTTCCCCAGGGAGAAGACAGGTCCAGAGACAGGGCCAGTTTTCTCATCCCCCGGACAAATCAGTGGCAGAGCCAGGGAGCCCCACAGACAGCGCAGGCCTCCGTCTCTGTCCAGCGTCAACTCCACTGCCTGGAGCGACCTCCGCCGCTACACCGCGCCTCCCGAGCTGTTCAACTTCGCTCGTCCCTACTTCTGCCAACTCTCCGCTGTCCCGGCTGCCATCAACCTCATGGAAGGGAAAGATGGCCAGTGCAGGGTCAGGGCCTCTTCACTTCCCTCCTCTGATCTCATCCCAACTCCTCCTCCCCCCTCTACCCCGCTACTCCAAACACAGGGAGTACAGCCCCCTGCGGTGACAGTGTCTCAAAAACACATCATTCATTCATTCGTTCAATTAGTCTCTGAGTGCTTCTGACACACCAAGGGACTGAGCCAGGTCCTGAAACACAGAGATAAACAGTCTTGACTTCAAGAAGTCCTTGGTAGGGGAATCCAAATCCTGGGTTTCTCATTAAATTCCCAAGCAGTTTCAACTGGCTCTCCTGCTGTCTCTGAGAAAAACGATGGTACCCAAGAAAAGGTTTACGGAAAGGAATATCCCACTCCATGAAGGGCAGCATAAAATCACTCCAGATTTTCCTTTCTAAACCCCATCAGCTTCCATCTTTTACCTGACACCATCACTTTCCACGTCACCCAAGCACTGGTGGGACCTTGAAATACATGAGGCCTCCAGCAAGACCAGGAACTTCTAGAGGTAAAGCTGGGTATCACCGTCCAGTGCTCTGAGACCCAGTTATTCTACTATAAATTATTAGCCTGGCAAAGGAGTCCAAGGCAGCTTCCAGTGACACGAACACTCAGAGCTGGACCAAGAGGCTCAGAATGAGTGGGTGGGCTTGTCTTCACCAAGACCCCTGGGAATACAGTGCCCTCAAGACAGGGACAGGGACAGGGTAGCCGAGCACGGGCCAGCTTACCTCCTTGAGGAGCCCCGCTTTTTTCTTCAGCACCTCACACTTGCGCAGTTTGCAGATTTGGTGTGTGCGGCGGTTTGTACAACTGGTGCACGCCCCACAGTTCTCCAGCCGCCGGCAGGGCTCACAGGTACCACACCGTTTTCGTTTCTTTCGCCCATCTCCACCCCCTCGGAACTGAGGTTCACTTCCAGGCACCGGGAGCCCAGACTCCTGGAAGCCCCCTACCATTACCTGGCCCTGAGGGAAGTCATAGAGGCCTGGCAGGTCCGGCTGGACTGCCAGGGGCACCTGAAACTGGCTCATGGCGCTGCCAGAAGTGGGGGCATAGGTGCCAGGGCTGAGCCACAGTCTAGCTTCCTGCCTGCTACAAAGGCCACCGACAGGTCCTTCTTCCCTAAAACAGTCAAGAGTCTACAAGGTGAAGGCAAGTAGCTCCAGTCTCTGGGGCGGGCACCTCTTCACCTCCTCTGCAGCAGTCTGATAGGGCTCAGTTGGGGGCCGCACTCCCACTTGCTGGGGCCCAGGGTCTGGGGGAGGACAGCAGCAGCAGTACCCAGAGAAGGGATCATCTTGACCGGGTGGGCTCTTCACCCTCACCCACCCTGGACCCAGGCATGAGGTGAGCAGGTGTGTGATGGGGACAGAGCAGGGTGAGGGGTTTCTCCTGATATTTCTCCTCCCAGGTCAGGATGATGAAGGCAACGCTGCCTGAAAGAGACAGAAAGGGGAAGCACATCACTCAGGGCTCAGGGACAACTTTCACGTGTTAACCTCTTCCTGCTGCTGGGAAAAGAGAAAATGGGGGAAGAGAGGGGACTTGTTCAATGAAGTTCTGCTCAGAACCCCTGGCAGGGCACAACAGCACCCACTCCCTGCCTGAGGGAGGAGGCTGAGGGCCCGACGGGTCATTAAGGGATGGTCGACAACGAATTGAAGAAGGTGGTCAGAGTGATATAAAAAAGTTGCCCTCTGCCCCACCCCCACGGGCCTGGAAGAGTTTCACCCAAATTCCCACACACACCCCTCACTGAAAGGTCGGTAGGGCCTCCCCAGCGGAGCAGAGCTTTCAAAATAAAGTTTGATGAGAGCTGCACTCGGCGGGGCTGCCCAGGCGCCCCCGGCACGGAAACAGCCAGGAGGGGGGTCGCCCTCGCTGGCCTCCCGGCCGCGCCCCCCACCCCCGCCCGCTTGCCAGGCCGGGGAGGACGGCCCGCTCAGCCAAGGGGGCGCAGGGAGGGGGGCGCAAGGAGGGGGGCGCGCTCCAGCTCGGCCCGGGCCGCGCGCGCGCCGCCGCTCTGGCTCCTTTGTTCTGGGGCCTCGGCCGCTCGGCTCCGGCGGCTCCGCAGCCCCCGCCCCGCCGCCCCCGCCCGGCTCCGCTACTCTGTGACCCGTGGCACTCCCGCCCCGTCCCCCGCAACAAAGTAGCGCCCCCCCCCCATGGCTGGCCCCCGGGCCGTCCCCTCCCCCGGGGCTGGGCCCCTCACGCCTCCCCGCCGCCCCTCCCCCACCCCGGAGCCGGAAAGGCACCGACTGCACCGACCTGCCCGCCGCCTCCGGGGCGGAGCGCACAAAGGGGCAAAGTTTCCCGGCCCGCGCTGCTGCCACCACCGTCGCGGCCGCCGCCGCCGCCTGGGGCACCCGCCTCCTGGAGCGCCTGGCCCAGCCGAGCTCGGCGCGCGGAGCCCCCCGCCCAGGCCGAGGAGGGGACGGCTCAGGAGGAAGGAAGAGGCAGCGGCGGCCGCGGCGGCAGCAGCAGCAGCAATGAAGGCGTCCGCGGGACTCCCCGCCCCCCGCGCGCCGCGGCACGTGCTCGCCCGGGGACTCCCCCGCCCGGGAGGGCGCGCACGTGCGGCCCCGCGGAGCCCCGCCGGCCTCGCCGCAGCCCCCTCAGCCGGGCCTGGGGCTGCGCGAAGGAGGGAGTTCCCGTGGAGGGGGAGGGGATGGAGCGGGCTACCTACCCACCAGCGGGTGGGGGGGGGGCAGGGTCCCCTACCGCTGCGCCTCTGCACCTGCAGAACCTCCCCACCCCCGCGGTCGGCCCTCCCTAGACCCGGCCACCCCCGTGGGGTGGCCGCCCCCGCCCTCCGGTGCTTCTGCAGCCCCGGCGGGCGAGGCGGGCCGCACGGGGTGGGGCACGCGGACCTCCCAGCCTAGGCCCTCTCCGAGCCGGCCCGACGTCCCCACTTCCTGCCACTCCCTGCGGGCCGGAGCGGTCTGGGAAGACCCCGGCACCCTCGGGCACCCTGAGCTCCGGACCCGACTGACCCCCCGCCTCCGACTGCTGCTCGCACATTTCGAGGCAGGACAATGGGGGACATCGCGCGTTTGCGTACCGAGTCAGCCTGGCCGGCAAAGAGGGGGTACCCGGGGACAGAGGGCGCGCGGGCTGGCTGTGGGGCACCTTCGCGGGGGTCACGGCCGAGCGCCTTGCCCAGGCGGCCCCCAGGACCCTGCCACCGCGAGCCTCCCCCGCGCGGCGCTCGGCTCTTTCGCGTCGAAAACAAAGACTAATCCGATACCCCCGCCCTGCCTCTCAGAGGAGGGGGAACGGGCGCGTCGCGGAGGGTAACCGAGGAGGACAGCGTTCAGGAGGGGCTCGGACAGCTTGGAGGGGACCATGGCGCAACCAAGCCCTGTAACCAGGCGCAGACACTTTGAAAAGTCGCCCCGGGATATTTTTCAGCCAGGGGGCAAGGGGCAAGGCACAAGAATATTTCCAAGTTGCCAAACAGCCCCTTCTCTCTGTTGCTTTTCTCCCTCACCTGTTGTTCAGGCCAAGTTGAAATTCCAGGTTAGATTAATTCAACTCCACCCCTCTGGCCTGACTGCCAGGCTGGTGCCTGCAGCTGCCTTCCACCTACCTGGGTTGCTGGGGAGAAGGGTGGGTCTCTAACACACACACACGCACACACACACATGCGCGCGCTCGCGCGCGCGGGCAAGTCCTGGCAGAAACAACCACGGGCCGACTGGCCTGACCAGTTTGGGTGGTGCTCACGGAGCCAGGTACCTGGCAGGCGTGCCTGCCAGGCTGAGGCTACCAAGTCAGCCAGAACTGGAAAAAGAGCATTCGGCCGGCTATTTAGAAAAAAAAAAAAAGTTACTGATCTCTAGTAGCGCTGTCCAAGACAGCCCTAGGTGGTAGGAGAAGCCCGGGTTCTGTCCGGAGCTTCCCTTCTAGCATGCTTGATTTTGACAGCCTGCTCCGGGGGCAAGGTTGTGAGCTGCGGGGCGCGCGGTGAACATGGCTGCTGTACCTGCTTCCTCCCCTGGCCTTTGAGCGAGCCCAAGAGTTTCTATTCAGGGAAGTAAGTCTAGAACTGAGAAGAGAAACCCATAGAGTGTAATTTTCAATTGAACATGAGAACAGGTCATGGAGTTGTCACTGTTTTTAATGTTATCATTGTTTAATGTTTTAAATTTATTTTTAACAGAAATTATATTAAATAAAATGTAGAAAATGCAGAGAATTAGAAGACAAACATCACCCCAATACAGTAGTGAACCATTTGCTGCATTTCCCTCCAGCCTTGTCCATGGGCAGACTAGTTTCCTTTTTTAATAAAATGGTTGTCCTCACACTGATTATACAATTTGCAGTCCTCTTTTCACTTAACATTATATCATAAGCATTTCCCTATTTGTTATACAATCTCAAGAGAGACAGTGTGACAATGAGGTGAAGACACTGACTTAGGAGCCAGAGAACTCTGGGTTCCAGACGTGGCTTTGCCACTTACTAGCAGAGTGACCTTGGGCCAGGCATTCACCATTTTCCAAGAGAACAAAAGTAAAGTACTTAACATAGGGTTAATAAATGACAACAATTATTGTTTAATCTATAGAATAACCTTGTGAGGTACTATCACTAAATCCATTTTATAGATAAGGGAACAGATTAAGAAACTTACCCAAGGTCACTCAGCTAGTAAATTGTAGATTCAGAATTTGAGCCTGGGATCTTTCCTTCTGTATTCTTTCTTGGCGAATGGTACCAGCAATTTCCTATGCCAATTTACTCCTCACCCACCACTGTCTATGGAGGGTGTTTTCACATAATCCTCTGGCGTAGGTAACTAGGAGGCTGCTGGTGCCTTTCACCAAGACAGAGTACAGGAGGAAAGATGCTTGGGGACATTGGTATGGAGATGAATGTAGAGTTGAGGGGGCACAGTCTGAGCTGAAACACACACATGGGCCCCTGTCAGTGAGGCCTCAGGTAAGGAGGAGCTCCTCAGGAGTGGACAAGGAGAATGAGAGGAAAAGGCAGCCAGGACAGATCCCCAGGGAACACCAGCTCCTGAGGGACAGTATCTGACAAGGATTCAGTAATTAGACGGAAGGAAGGAGCTGGCTGCCGCTGAGGTAGGAGGGAAAGCAGGCCCAGGTGGGAGACCTGCCTGTCAAGTCCTCCTACTGCTTCTCCCCCTGGAACCTGGCACCTGGGCAGTCTTGCTGCTCTCCTTCTGTCTGGGGAAAACTCTTCCCGCTTCACGCCCTCCCAGCTACTTCTTCTACCTGTCAAATTCCCACTCATCCTCCAGGTGTCTGCGTTAATGCCAGTTCTTCCATGAAACTTTTTCCTGCTTCTCAGGTTCCACAGCTCTGCCCACTCACCCTCCACAGAAGTTTAACTGCTCCCTCCCTCGGAACAGTCATCACCCAGGCCTCGTGATTGTTTGCACTTTCCCCTCCCAGTTACTACGAGCTCCTGGAGGGCTGGCACTCTGTCTTTTCACCTTTGTAACCTTAGGAGGTCAATGAAAGAATCCAGTAACACGCAGGAGCCATCGGTTTTCAAGGGTTTTTTTGTTTGTTTGTTTTTCCTGCCTTCTTACCCACAAAAGCCCATCAGGATGCCCCAAAATGAAATCCAAACTTCTCGGGCCCTGCCTTGCGGGGTGTGCTGCCTCCTGTGCACGGGCATAGCACTCAGGGCAGGAGAGCAGCTGGAGCAGGCGTGGGGGCACCCAGGAAGCCTCTTTCTGTGAGCAGCAGTAAGCTAGATCTGGTGTGGTTCGCTAAGTGTGGTCACCAACACCTGGGAACTTGTTAGAAAGGCAAGTTCTCGGGCCCCACGCTAAACTTACTCAAGCAGGAACTCCGGGGCTGTAGCTCAGCGATCTGTTTTAACGAGCCCTTCAGGTGATGCACGCTCAAGTTTGAGAAACACTGGGCTAGAGGAAGCGGATCAGAAGCAAGTTCAGCACCTAGGCGGCGGCCAGGATCAGGCCCCAGGCGCTTAGAGGACGTAGACGGCGGAAGGCTCCTTTGATCGCGGCCGGCCGGCGGTGAGTTTTAGGCCACTGCTTCTGTGAGGTCAGGATCTGGCGGTGCAGGTGCCCCAAGGGCTAGAAAGGGAAATCCCGTCGGCAGGGAAAGCCCGGGCAAGATAGTGTTGACAGAGAACGCAGTCTCCGGGTGTAGGTGGAGGTGGAGCTGGGGAAAGGAGGGCTTCCCGCTGCGTGGATGAACTGCGGTGGATTCAGCGCTGGGCCGCGGACATAAATTGTGTGAGCGCCTGCGGTTCTTGGGGAAGTCACCGCGTGGAGCCAACACTGCTGGGTGTCTGCTGAACCTGCAAATGACCGAATGTCACTAACCACCTTTGAGATGCTTGACCCCATTCCTTCTCTTCAGCTAATGAGCAATTTGTCCTGTTTGAAGAATGAGCTTTGTACTACGGGACACTTGGCAGAAATGTAAATAGACACGAATGTTCACACCTGGGCTTGAAGATTGAAGGCATTGGGAAGTTTATTTGATTTGGGATGTGCTTCTTCTTCAGTGTTATATTGATTAAAACTTTATCAGCTAATATTTTCATAGCGCTTTCCCTGTTCAAAGCACTTCCACACACATTATCATTCTGTCTGTATAGAGAGGCCAATACAGCAAATGCTACTCTCCTTTCCTTTTGATGATGTAGCTATTATTATTATCATCATCATCATCATCATCACCATTTTGCAGACAAGGGAACTGGGACTCAGAGAGGTAATTTATCCAGGGTCCTTCGCTACTAAGTGGCAGAATCAGGACCTGTGAAATTAGCCTACCAAACACCAGAGCTGGTATGGGGCAGAAGATGGCATTTTGCTCTTGTAGAAAGAGAGATTCACTAATGGGTTGCTTTTGAACGTGGGCTGGTTAGTTTCACCTCTATGAGGTATCTAGACTATGTTTGTGAATAGCTAGTTCAGCAAAGGCTTTCATGTGTTACTGTTTCTATGACTTCATTTTGAATCAAGTTTGAATCAGATAGACTATATAACTTACAAGGAGAATGCCAGGGTCCCCACTGTAAGGCAAAAGAGATGAAATTTCCTGGAAATCTTTTAATCTAAGTGGGCTGAGCAGCATAGGAACTTTGATGGACTCAGAAACTCAGGTTGCTGAAAATTCAACAGGGATAAAGACCTTGATGCCCCCAAACCTTGATTTGGCCAGTTGTGTCAGTCAGGATCAGTTAGCTCATGCTGTAGTAACAAAGAATCCCCAGATCTCAGTGCTTTGATATAACAGAATTTTATTTCTCAATCATGAAATATGTCTATTGTGCCCTGGCTGGTGTGGCTCAGTGGATTGAGTGCCAGCCTACAAACCAAAGGGTCACTGGTTCAATTTCCAGTCAGGGCACATGCCTGGGTTGTGGGCCAGGTTCCCTGGTGTGGAGTGTGCGAGAGACAACCACACACTGATGTTTCTCTCCCTCCTTCCCTTTCCTTCTCTCTGAAAATAAATAAATAAAACCTTTAAAAATATATGTCTATTGTGGGTCAAGAGGAGCTGTTTCCCACAGCCACTCAGGGACTCAGGCTGCCAAACGGATATGTTGCCTACCTAACCCTGAAGGCAGGAAGCACAGACGGGGCAAATGGAGCCAGACTCTGAGAGCCTTTACCTGGAAGTAACACGTATCACTTCTGCTCTCACTTCATGGGCCAAAACCAGTGGGGAGGGGCAGGGAAATGCAATAGATGCAATGCTCCCACGTGCCTGGAGGGAGAAGCAAAAACATTTGGCTAACGGCACTGATAACGAACACACAGGGAATGTGTATATGGGAGGTGGGTGTGTAAGTGTGCATTTGAAGTATGTGTAAGTGCCATCAGTTCTGCCCACCTCCAGGGTGCTTCTCCCTCCTGGGAACATGTACTTGAAATTTCTACTCTAATGATTTGTCGTTCTTTACCGAAGAGCAGGTTCAGAGATTTAGACTAGAGTGAAAAATCTGAGTTGAGGCGAGCATGGTGGACTGGGTAAGTGGCAGTGGGGCAAACTTAGAAATTAATTTGTAAGTAGAGAAAGAATCTAGCAAAGGAAAGGACTCAGGGTATAGGTCCCTAGGGGCCTGCCTGCTAAAGCAAACTCCTAAAACAGCATGTCTTTGGTAAAGCACTTTCTGCCTTGTTGCTATTTGCTGCCACTCAACCTTCCTGGCTAAACTCAGGTGGTACTCCAGGAAGCCTTTGATGACTAGGGCTGCCAATCACATGGTAAGGGTGCCTGGGTCTGTCCCATCCACTGTGTTGTGGACAGGGACTGCATCTTGCTCCACAGTGGCTGCAGTATGGGGGAATATATTAGAATAGGGTCTGAAAATGGAGGCAGAGAGACCAGCTGGAAGGCTGTTTTAGGAACCCAGGTGAGAAAAAAGATGGTCTCCACTAGAGTAGTGGAAGTGGGGTTGGAGAGAGATTAGAGGGAGAGATAGGGAGTCAGATAAACAGGATGGGGGTTGATTGAATGGCGGAAGGGAGCAGGTTTCTGGAGGAGCAACAGGACAGACGGCAGCACCAAGAGGCCCAGAGGCGGAGCAGGTTGCTGAGTACGTCAGCAAGGACACGCCCCTGGGAGGCACTAATGTGCATGCCTGCAGAGAGACCCAGGAAGCAGCACACACAGGGACCTGAGGTTCAGCTGGGAAAACTGGCTGGGTCCAGATCCTATTATCTCCCCCTTGACTAAACTTCAGCATCAAATCCTCAAACAAGGTCAGCATTTTTTTTATTTTTAATTTTTAATTTAGTGACTTAGAGAGAGAGGATGGGAGGGAGGGAAGGAGGGAGGAAAGGAGAGAGAGAAAAACATCAATTTTTTGTTCCACTTATTTATGCATTCATTGGTTGATTCTTGTTATGTGCCCTAACCAGGATTGAATCCTCAAACTTGTCTAAACCAGCAACCTTGGCTTATCGGAGTGACTCTCTAACCAACTGAACTACCCAGCCAGGGCAAGGTCAGTATTTTTAAACGGAACTTGTTGGGGGGGAGAGGGGAAGGGGTTGGGAGAGGAGGGAGAGGAATGAAGAGAAAATATGTATAGTATAAAAATGATGAGCCCTGGCCGGGTGGCTCAGTTGGTTGGAGCATCCTCACGTACACCGAAAGGTTGTGAGTTCAATCCCTGATCAGGGCACATACCTGGATTGCAGGTTCAGTTCCTGAGAGGCAACCGATTGATGTTTCTTTCTCACATTAATGTTTCTCTCTCTCCCCCTCCCTTCTTCCCTCCCTCCCTCCCTCCTTCTCTTCCTCTCTCTCCTCGCCCCCTCTATAGAATCAATAAACATATCCTTGGGTGAGTATTTTAAAAATCATTTTTAAATGGTGAAATCCTTGAACTACACAAGTCCTAAGAATCAATCCAGAGCAGTGCAAAGTCTTTACAGAAAGAGCTGAGCATCCCTAAAAGACTGCTTCAGCTTCAGCTGTCCTGTCCCATTATCTTGTTCCCATGTGTTGCTCCCATCCTGTGTTCTGCTGAGCAGAGCCCTGCTTGTCCCATCTGAGATCTGAACCTGACATCAACCCCTTTCATCCTGGAGGTTCCCCCTTCCTTGCAGCTTTTTATGGGTGGGGATCAAGCCCCATTTGCAGAAACTGCACTGTGCGGGGGCCAATCCTCAAGATCCTATCAGAGACCTCATTCTTCTTGCTTGGCCATTGTGCAACCCCCTCCTTCATACCCCCCTTTCCCACACAATGAGATGCTCCCTCTGGATTCCCTGACTCCATTTCCAGCTCCTCCATGTACTGGTTTGTGATTGTGGGTGCGGTAATTCCCTCTCCTCGCCTCCTTCCCATCTGTAAAAATGGGACTCACAGCGCTTCCTTTGCAGAGGATCAGATGGGCTCCACTATAGCAAAGTCCCATCTCAGACCTTGGTACATAGAGAACGGGCACTCAAACCATCCTGTTCTTCCACCTTCTCTCCATTCCCTGATCTTCTTCCCATAAACTATATACTCTCGTTAATAGTTTAATGATATGTATCCATGACAACCAGAGTTAAAATGTATACAGGTAATCAGCAGGGACATTGTGTCACCTAAGGAACTGGAGATAAAGATGTCCAGGTGCCCAGGATGAGGCGTGGCACTGAGAAAGAGGAGTCTTCCCCGAGTGGAGTCAGTCCATGTCCAGTCAGTCCAAGGGCCTGTCAGCTCCACTCTAAACTGTCCTAAACTTGTCCTCTCCACCCCACCTGGCTCACTCCACTCCAGGCTACCTCATCAGCATGGATCACATTGCCTTTGAGCCAGACCTCCTGGGCTCCGGGCAGTCCCACCCAAAGTCCTGGAAGTAAAAAGGCTGGACTCCTGGGCCATTCTGCAGCCAATCTGGAAAGGAAGTTTCAGCCTCTTGCCTCACAGTGTGATCACTAGACTTGCAGCAGCGGTGCCATTGAGAGTTGGTAGATGTGCAGAGACTCAGCAGGCCCCAGAGCAATTGAACCGGAATCTGCATTTTAACAAGAGCTCCAGGTGATTCAGAGGCAGCCTAAAGACTGAGAAGCTCTGCTTTAGAAGCCCCCAGGGGCTCAGGATAAGTAGGCCAGAGGTAAAAAGGACACAGGAACCCCCTACTGAGCCAGGAGAGGTGTTTTTTGGAAACACCGCACAAACGGACCCAGTCATTTGAGGTCAGTCTAGCATCATTCCTGAGCAGATCCACTGTGCTCCCAACACTGTTCTAGTTACCTCCTAAACCGGGAGGGGCTGCCACTGACATCTCAGTCTTCTGCCTTTCCTTTGGATGGTCCTAATCGTTGCATGACGAGGCCATGACCCACATGCATGTGACATTCAGCATCTTCAACCACAATAAAACTTGAATGTGAACATCCAGCCTTTGGAAAACAATCTAGTTATTCATAGTCAATCAAAAAACTGTAAGACCGGAAATAGGGCATTGAAGGCAAAAAGAGGCCACAGGGGACAGATTGCTCACTTCGACAGGAACATGCAGAGGGCTAAGGGGACCTGAGGGAGGCAGTGGCCCACGGGCCCAAAAGGAGCCTCACAGCTGCTAAAAATTTTTTTTAAGAAAAAGAGGATGAAGAACAATGAAGCCTGGAAGCACCCATGAGGCCTGGCAAAGAGTTCAGATTTATAATCATGCGCTGATCTATGTAGAAAAGTCAGTAGAATGGGGTTTTTTGAAAATATCTCTATGGCCCTGGGAGGAGGCTGCTCCCTGGCCTTGAGAACGGCCTTACCTGCTGTCAGAGGTGCCCATCTGCCTATCACTTCCTGTGTGTGCCCTGGGACATAAGCCCCAACAATAACATTGAACAGAAAATGCAGGATCAGGGTGACCAGATTTAGCAAAGAGAAATATAGGACACCCAGTTAAATTTGAATGTCTGAGAAACAACAAATAATTTTTTAGTATGTATTTGTCTCAAATATTACCTTGCCAGAGCAGCCCTCCTCAGGATCAAAGTCTATCCCCAGGGTATGGGGCCAGGGCAGGTTGGAGCTGAAGTACAATCTCGACCTGGGGCCCAGTGGTACCATCCTAAAACTTATTTTTGAATACAGAACAGAAATGGGCTTTGTGAGTTTTGGGGTGGGGCAGTCTTTTGTGAGAAGCTATGTTATATTGTCTGTCTTGCAAATGTTTCCCTCTACAAAGTAGGTGGGCACTACCAACATATCGTTTTGTTTATTTGTTTGTTTTTCACATTATCAGTATCAGGCGGGCTAGTTCAGGGAATGTATTCTATGAAAGTATTGGAGAGCCAAGTCAGGTTCCCGTAGGAGAAGGAGATGGACTGTTTCCTAGTTCAGACCAATAAAATCCTGCTTGCCCACATAACTAAACTGCTCTTATATCCGCAAGCATTTATTCATTGAGAACTATGAAGAAAGTGTTGGGGACTATTTACCTGACCAAGTAATCTAATCTACAGGTATTTAAAATCAAGAAACCCTCCTGGATGTCAAAAACCAAAGTGATAAACCGAGGGAAAGCGTTTACAAAACAAATGAACAGGAAAAGTGTTGTTTCCATACTCAATATATAAGGAAAAAAGAGACTAATACACAAAAGATGGGAAAAAAGGCAAGGGGTGTGAACATTCACAAAAGGAGAAATACAAGTGACCAATAAAGATATAAAAAGTCCAACTTCATCAATAATCATAGCAAATCGATAGATCACAAGTGAAAATGCTCAATTTTGCAGTCTGTAACAATTCTCTTACCCAAGATATGCCACTGCTGGGACCATAAACTCATGTATTCTTCTGAGAAGTGATTTAGTAATGTTTATCAATAACCTTCAAGATGTTGATACCCTCTGACTCATAATTTTGCTGCTGGGAAAGTAATGCCCAAAAATCTGGAATAAGGATCTTCATGAAGACAACAAAAAACTGAAAACAACATAAATATCCAACATTAAAGAGTAATTAGCTTATGGGCTATGAGCACATTGGAGTATGATACAGCTATTATGATGATGATTTTATTATACATTAAATACATGTTAATTATAGAAAAATAAAAATAAACAAAGGAGCAAAAACAAAAATCTAAAAAGAATCTGTAATCCATTGACAATCACTGTTACTGTCACTAACCATATCTTCCAAAATCGTATCTGTCTTAATATTAAAATAGTGTTTTTGAGAGTTCCGGCCAAGATGGAGGCATAGGTAGATATACTTTGCCTCCACATACAACCAAAAGAAGGGAAACAACAAATTTAAAAACAAAACACAACCAGAACTTCCAGAAAATCGAACTGTATAAAAGCCTGACAACCAAGGAGTTAAAGAAGAAACCTTCATCCAGACTGGTAGGAAGGGTGGAGACAGGCAGTGGTGGAGAGGACACGTGGCAAGGTGATGGCTGGAGGACCTGATGGGTGAGTCAGTGGCTGGTGGCCCCACATTTGCATGTAGATAAACTGTGAAGAACAATGGGAGCAAGACAGACTGTGCAACCCAGGGTTCCAGCACAGGGAAATAAAGCCTCAAAAACTCTGGTTGTAAATACCTGTGGGGGTTGCAGTGGTAGGAGAAACTTCCAGCCTCACAGGAAAGTTCCTTGGAGAGCCCCACAGGGTCCTTGAACATACACAAAACTACCCACCCAGGAATCAGCACCAGAAGGGCCCAATTTGCTTTTGGTTAGTGGTGGAAGTGACTGAAAGCCTCTGAGAGCTGAGCAAGTGGCATTGTTCCCTCTCGGACCCCTCCCAAACATATAGCACCACAACACAGCACTGTGGGTTGCCCCGCCCTGGTGAATACCTAAGTCTTCGCCTCTTACAACATAACAGGTACACAGAAATGAGAAAATATGGCCCAAATAAAAGAATAGATCAAAACTCCCAAAACAGCACTAAGTGATAAAGAAATAGTCAACCTGTGAGATGCAGAGTTCAAAACACTGATAATCAGGATGCTCACAGAAATGGTTGAGTATGGTCACAAAATGGAGGAAAAAGTGAAGGCTATGAAAAATGAAATGAAGAGAAATGCACAGGGAACCAACAGTGAAAGGAAGGAAACTGGGACTCAATCAACAATTTGGAGCAGAAGGAAGAAATAAATATTCAACCAGGACAGGATGAAGAAACAAGAATTTGAAAAAATGATGAGAGGCTTAGGAACCTCCAGGACTTTAAACGTTCCAACATCCGAATCACAGGGGTGCCAGAAGGAGAAGAGGAAGAGCAAGAAATGGAAAACTTACTTGAAAAAGTAATGAAGGAGAACTCTCCCAATCTGGCAAAGGAAATAGACTTCCAGGAAGTCCAGGAAGCTCAGAAAATCCCAAAGAAGTTGGACCCTAGGAAGTACACACCAAGGCACATCATAACTACATTGTCCAAGATTAAAGAGAAGGAGAGAATCTTAAAAGCAGCAAGAGAAAAGGAAGCAGTTATCCACAAAGGAGTGCCCATCAGACTGTCAGTTGATTTCTCAAAAGAAACCTTGTAAGCAAGAAGGGGCTGGAAAGAAGTACTCAGAGTCATGAAAGGCAAGGACCTACATCCAAGATTACTCTATCCAGCAAAGCTATCATTTAGAATGGAAGAGCAGATACAGTGCTTCCCAGATAAGGTCAAGTTAAAGGAATCCATCACCACCAAGCCCTTATTATATGAAATATTAAAGGGACTTATCTAATAAAAAGAAGATAAAAATATGAACAGTAAAATGACAACAAACTCACAACTGTCAACAACTGAATCTAAGAAAAACAAAAACTAAGCAAACTGCTAGAACAGGAACAGAATCACAGAAATGGAGATCATATGGAAGGTTATCAGCAGGGAGGGGGAGGTGGGGAATATGGGAAAAAGTACAGGGAATAAGAAGCATAACTGGTAGGTACAAAATAGACAGAGGGAGGTTAAGAATAGTATAGGCAAGGGAGAAGCCAAAGAACTTATATGTACATGTAAGACCCATGGACATGGACGAAAGTGGGGGTGGGGGGGAATGTTGGTGGGAGGGGGGTGCAGGGTGGAAAGGAATAAAGGGGACAATGGTAATAGCATAATCAATAAAATATATTTAAAATAAAATAGTGTTTTTGAAAAATATTTGGTAACATTGGGAAATATATGAAGTCAAAAGAAAATAATCAGTATATATTATATTATCAAAAATGTGTATGTAAATATACACAAAGATTGGAAGAAAATACATCAAAAGATTGACAATGAATCTCTTGATGATTTTTGTTTTCTTCTTTATACCTTCTTTCTAAAGTTTCTACAATGAATAGGTATTATTAGTCTTATAATTAAGAAATAGAAAATTACCATTTCTAGGACAAGTGAAACATCCATGCCTTAAAGGAGGTCCTTAAGGAGAGAAGCAAATCCTGATTGCTAACCAAATGCCCAGGCCCCACTCCCAGAGATTCTGGCTGATGTGCCCGGATAGGTCCTTGACAACATCCCATCATGCCCAGGCTGGGGGTCTACTGTGCGGCCAGGCTGGGAAACACTGCCTGCACGACTTTCTAAAGGAGTTGAGGTGACTGTCCTCTGGCGAATGAGGAACTGCAAGATCTGGTTTTGAGCCCCATAAGCTACCCTCTCTAATTGTGTGCTTTAGGCAAGTCACTTAACTGAACCTTAGTTTGTCTGTATGCAAAATGGGAATGCTTCATGCCTACTGCAAGACTTGTGGTGTGGCTTCACGGAGGGATAAATGAGGAAGTGCTGTATGAGACAGACAGCATATTGAACGTGTTGTTAGACCCTGGAAACTCAGATGATAGCAATTATTTTTGATCAATGAAATATCCTTGGCAACGTGGGAACCCATGCAAATAAATGAGTGTGTTTCTCAGCTGTGTCAGTCTTGTAATTTGACTTGATTTGGAGATTGTGTAGACAGGTGCTGTCAAATGTGGATGCCTGGGGCTGTCCTAGCCACAGGGCTCATGAACGGTGGACAGCAGCCAATAGATCTGGGTTTGTTTAGACCACTTGGTCATCTTGCTTTTTGAGAGGTGGCAGGCCTCCAGAAGCCAGAACCTTGTTCTCATGAAAACGTGTCTTTTCTTTAAACCAACATCACAAAATAAATGTTCTTATCTAAGTTGTCTCCTTGGGAGGTCATGTGACCATTGCTTAAAATGTCTTGGGAATTCCTCTTTTTGAGATTGCCTTTGTCTGAGCTACATGTTTTTCTGGGTATTTTCAATCAGTGGATTCATTTTCTATCCTTTGAAGAGGAGCTTAATTTTATAAAGCAGCCAAAATATCTTTCAGAACCAAACCTGATGATTAAGATTGTATTCAAACCTAGGTAAAACTTTTTTTTTTTTATGTAAAGAGATCACTGGTAAGGTGTGTGTATGTCTGTCTTGCTGCCCAGTGTGCTCCCGGTGCCCAGCGTTGAACCTATTCTTGTTGAGTGGCCAACAGAGCCTGGCTCCTACTGAGACCATAAACTGTCTCCAAAGGTAAAGTCTGAAAAGGTTTTTGAGCAACAGTGGCCTGTTTGGGGTTAATAAGTTCTAGCTTGTGTATTGATTAGCAATCAGCCCCTTTCTTTGATAGGTATGCTGTGTATCCTTTATGTATTTGACTTGGGAGAAAGTGGTGCGGATCCCCACCCTTACTGGAGCTAACACTAGACTCAGTCTCCTAAGGCCACACGAATCAGCGACACTGGGCAGATCCGGGCATTTGGGAACTACTTCTCATGCCAGCCCACTCCACAAAACATCCAAGCATGGTCTTGTCAACAAGGACAATGCCTGAAACAACTCACTCTTTCACACCGGATTTCAAGACACTGACATTAATCTGGACTTGCAAAATAGCCAAGGTCCACACCTCCACACCCTGATAAGTTTGAGGAGTACAGAGTTAGGCAGCTAGCAGCCAGGGTAGAGAGCATGGGCCTGATACTTGGAACTCCTGGGCTCTTCAAGCTGTGCCCCAAGGAAAACATTTCACAGCTCCCGCGTGGTCTTTTTGTCCTTATTTATACCATGATCTTGCACTTTCAAAGTCATCACTTCTAAACGGAGAACAATGAAGGCTGACAAGAGGCAAGGAGGACAGGTTGCTAATGGGAGATGCCCCACTTCCACGCAGCCGAGAGGCAGGGTCCTGCTCAGGTGATGGGGAGACTTCGGGAGCAGAAGGAGCCAGTCTGGGCTGAGACAAAGTCCTGGCTTTGATGCAGGAAGAAAGCAAAGATGAAGCCCAACTGCTCCTTGCAATGGAACTGTTTCCAGGAAGGGAACACACCAGGTCATCTGAGGTCAAGTTCAGGGCTCGAAGCCAGCCGCCAGGCGGGAAGGAAGCTGCAGTGAATGCCTGCCTGCCTGCCTGCCTCCCTGCTCTCCCAGCCCTCCACCTTCTGAACACAAGTCCCCCACCGGCCCCTTTGCCAGGGCCCCAAGGGGACCTCAAAGGCTCCTTTCAGACCCGGGCATTCTCTCTGGCCTCAGAGACAGAGCCCTCGCAGAGGTGCTGAAGTTACCCAGGTAGGAGACGGCGTGAGTGACGGAGGCTTGGCCAGCCTGTGTTGTCTTTGCCTTGCAGAGAGGAGGGGCCCAAGCGCTGTATTTAAAACACTTGAGCATTCCTTCTCCGCTCTTGCCCTCTCCTCCATTCTTATGGCCTCCCCTCCCCCAGACACACAGCACACTTTTGTAGCTCCCTGCTTTTGTCCATGGTGTTTACTCCAAAGCCACTTTCATCCCAACTTTTGCTCTGAAAACCCTACTATCATTTAATGCCCAGCTTGAATGCCATGTGATCCATGACGCTCCCTCAGCTGGAAGAAGCGCCCATTACAATCCGCTTGTACCACACTTAGGGGCATACTGTCTCCCCCCATTTGGGACTGCACCAACAGCACTGCTGTCCATCATGTCGTGTGTATTTCTTCCTTTGCCGGTGCTGCTCACCTGTCTGGCATGTCCTCCCATTCTGCTGCCAATGTAGCCTCCCCTCCCCTCATCCTTCAAGTCTCAGCTCAGCTAGCCTTTCTGTAAGGACTTCCCACCTCGCTCCAACCTTTTCACCCACACACAAACCTGCCAGCTCCATTCATTGAGTGGCTACTTTGTATCCATATGTTTGTTTGCAGTGTTTCTAACCCCTGCAAAGTAGGTGCAAAGTTAGCTTCCCCTTCAGGTTTAAAGGAAACATAAGCTCAGAGAAGTTAAGTAGCTTGTCCGAGTTGCACTATTGGTGAGTGGCCCAGTCAGGATGGAACCCAGGTTTGTCTGGTGCCTAAACCCAAGCCGCCCACCTATCCTATGACACTTTTTCATTCATAAAGTGAATATTTTGAATATGAGACTGTAAGGACCTTAAAGATCATCTTTCTTGTTTTCAAAGCAAGGAACCTGAAGAGGCCCGATGACTTGCCCAAAGTGACACAGCTTCTCCCTGCTCCTTCCCTTGTTCCTGCCACATGCCAGCACAGGTAGCCCAGGAACCATCTATCAACTGCAGGAAGTCCCCGGGACTAGGTAACATTCCCTGGGGCCCCGGTTGCAAGTCACCTGACTCACAGTTGTCCAGCAAGCAGGGCCCCAAACTAGACAAGAGAATGTTGCAGAAAGCTCAGAGTCACAGCTGTGTACAATGATAAAATCCCAAACAGCGACAAGTTTATTGCTGTCTCTTGTAAAAGAAGTCAGAGGAGGGCAATCAGGGCTGATGTTGCAGTTTTACCAGAGGCTCCTTCTGACTTGGACGAGTCCCTCCACATGAGACACTAGTCCAGAGGCAAAGAGGCTGCTCACAGCCCAGCTGGGGGCTGACCTGGAACTTGGCAAGTTTGTAGCAACTATGTAGCTGGCAGCATAAAGGGGTAAGGGTGTGGGGGACATCTCATTGCTTAGTCTAAGGGGGCCTTCTCCAGCTCAGCCTACTTCTCCTTTTGTTCTTTGCCTCTTTCTTTCCATTTGTCTAACATTTACTGAGTTGCTCACTCCTATGTGCCAGGCACTGGAGAGTCAAAGAGGGTGGGGACACATTCTGAGCTCTGACAAGAAATAGATCATTTTAATGTTACATGGTGAGAGCAACAACAAGATAGGTACAAAAGGCACTCCGCAGGAGCACAAAGGCAGGGCACTGAACCCAGCTGGGGAGGGGGTCAGCTAAGGCTTCCTGAAGAGGGTGCTTGCTGATGAGGCATCTGAGGAATATTAAGGGGAAGTGGCTAGCCCCAGGTGATTTCCTGGGTATTGGGGATGAGTGAGAAGCCACATGCTCTCGGACGTCAGAGGAGTGATGGGGCCACCACTCATAGAGAACACAGGGACTTCTCCCAGAGACTGAGTGCTTTCTTGCCATGGGGAAGACCTCCAGCCTCAGGGTAGACTATTGCTTCCCCAGAGTTGCCATTTTCCATTGCTGCTCCCAAAGGTGTACCCATGGGCTCATTTCACTTTAAAGGTTTAATGCAAGAGTTCTCGCAAGATGAAGTCCTGTGACCCTGGTCTGGCAAATCAAACATAGGAATACAGTCTGCACTGTGCAGCCTCCAAGCCAAACCAAGCTGGAGTCTCACAAGTGTCATCTGGGCCCGATGGTCCCTAGGGGAAGCCTTGTTTCTAGAAGACCCACCCAGTGAATATCTGCCATTTTGTGGTGAGCTGGCAAATTAATCCCCCTTCTGTGTTTGGGTGCTTACCCACCTCCTCCCACAGTGAAGATGAAAAATCAGATACTGTATTTCCCTCCTAGCTACTTGGCAAGTTAGGGCCACGTGGCCAGGCTGCAAGTCAGATATCACTGCCTGAATTTTGGGTCCATGAGGAACTTTCTGGGACAGCGGCCATGGTGGGTCCTCTAGGGCCTTGCAAATAATGGGCCTTGAGGCTGAAACTTCATCAGGTTCTTGGTAACTTCTGTTTTGCAATTAAGGCCCAGGACCGAGTCTTTGGCAGTTTATCTGTTCAGCGGGGGATGGGGCTGAGGCAGATGCGGGGGTGAGGAGAGCACAGCTTTGTTCAGAAGACAGTGAGTGAAGCCATTTGGTGAGCACAGAGGGTCCTTTCACAGGGCCAGGGGGAGGGAGGTCAGAGGACCCCAAAAGCTCGGTTAAGGAGCCTGGTCATCATCTTGTAAGAGGCACCAACATTTTTTAAAAAATGAACATTATGGGGAATAATTTTAGATTTACAGAGAAGTTGCAAAGATGGTACAGAGCTTCCATACACCTCTCATTCAGCTTCCCTTAATGCTAACACCTTACGTTATCTGGTAGATTTGTCAAAATAGAGATGCTGTTACTGGTACATCACTGTTCACTGAACTCCAGACTTGAACTAGTTTTTGCACTAATGCCCTTTTTCTATTCCAGGAAGCAATCCCTGACACCACTCTGCATTTAGGTACCAATGCTAACGTCATTAAAGGTGCTTTAGGAGAACCGTTTGATAATGACAGCAGGTTGGACCCAGAGGTGGGGTGGGGATGCATTTGTAAAGGCCTTCCAGAGCCTCTCCCAAGCTTCCAAATGCAACCCAGTGCCCAGTACCTGAAGGGGCTCACCACCTTGAAGGTGCAGCTGCCAGGAAGAGGAAGTCTGGGCCCTTAGGAGCATCTGTGTGCCTGCTCAGGGCCCCAGCAGGACAAAGACATCTTTGGGAGCCGGGGGGTCCCACACAGCAGTGCCAGCAAGCTAGATGGTTTTCCTGCCCAGGAAACCACAGCGGGCTGATAAATCTAGAGAGGCGGCCAGAGAAATGCATGTTTGCCTTCCTTTCTGAACGTCTAGTCTTGTCTCCCTCACAAGGCGGTTTGATGTTGTGGGGAGAACAGACTCTGGAGTGAGGACAGATCTGGGGTCGAGTACTGGTCCTACCACCCATCGAGGGACCCCCGAATTACTCAGTTGAACTTCTCTGAGCCTCCATGTGGGATCTTAAACTCCCTTCGTAGGGTTATTGTGAGGATTGATTAACATTTTAAAAGTGTTCAGGAGGGTAGCTGGCACACAGGAGGCATTCAATAATCATCAGTTTCCCTGGCAACTTGAAGATGGAGTCTGGGCCAGCCATTTTCTTGCACACCCTCACAGTGCTCCACACACACACACAAAGTGTTTCATAAATTGGTGACTGTGATATGGAGCTCACAAACCCAATGACCTCGAAAAGGGCAGATCCCGTCTCCAGTTGCATCGTTCATTTATTTAACAAGTCTGTATTAGGCACTCGCTAAATGGCAATAAATGGTGAATGCCAGGCACTGTGCTACGTGGCCAGGACATAGTCTGTGTCAAGAACGGCAAAGCCCAGCAGGGGAGAGCTGCTCCCAGACAACTCTCACTCAGGCCTGGCATTCGGTGTGCCATTGTTTAAGGACGCAGTGCCCAGGAGCACAGACTGGCTACTTGTCTGGGGCGAGGGAAGAGCCTCGCAGGGACGGGCGGTAGACTTGGGACTGACAGAATGAGCGGTTCTTCCAGTGTAAAAGGTGGGGTGAAGGCAAGAGGGAGAGAGCGGAGCATTCCATCACGTGGGAGACACAAGATGTATTCTGGAGCCGTAGGTGGTCTCGTGGGTCTTGTGCAATGAGTGTTGGGAGATGAGGTTATCAAAGTATGGCCACTGTACCACCTCCATCCAGGAAGAGTGGAGGGGCAACTCTCTGGCAGCAGGGATGGGGCGGGACACCGCGACACTGCTTTTGCATAGCAACCTCGGCCCTTTTCTGCACTTGGTTTGGTTGGGACGCCTTGGGAAAGGGAGAATGACTGGTGGTCGTCAGGGGTGGCTGTGGGGGAAGGGAGCATCGGGCCCCTCCAACGGGAGAAACAAACGAGGCACAGAGAAGAGTCGAGAGATCTCAGAGATGAACAGGCAGAACTTGGTGAGAAAGGGTGTACAAAGAGTTGGAGGGGCAAGGACAACTTGAAGGCTTCTCACGTGGCCAGCTGGGTGAATGGAGAAGCAGGGGCACCAGGCTTTGCTGGCTGATGTGGGGGTGGGACGAGAACCCCATTCTGTGCACACTGAGCATAAGGGATATCCAGGTGATGAGAGCCACAGGTCAAGATGGCTCTAGCTTTAGAAGTCATTCCCTGTCTGGGATTTGCTTCAAAATAATCTGAGAACAGTGGGCAGGATACAGGTGAAACAGAACTGGCTCTGCGTAGATAACCGAAGCGGGTGAGAAGTAAAAATTAGCTCAGACTAAGAAAAAACACCTTCATCAGGCCGGGAGGGCAGACACAGGTACAAAGTTACCATGAAACAATATTCTTCCCCAGGGCACGCTCCAGCTCAAGTGTCAGAACCACCCCCTTCTTTGCGTGACTCCTGCTTTCTGACTCACTGGGAAACCTTGTTCTCTAAAAATGATAGACCATCAGAAACTTTGCTGTTTGAAAATTGATCAGTCAAATGAAACACCCTCCTGTTGCCAGGAAGATCTAAGTCACTTGGACACAGAGAAGGAGCCTCGATTTGCAACTCAGGTTCAGAGCTTCAGATAGGGGGCTTCTGAACACAGTATTCCATGTTTATCTTAACTTTGTACTTCGAGGGAAATGAAGCTGGGTGTGCTGCTCAGTTCGGACCAGATGCTGACTCCTGCTTCGCTTTGAGCCCATCAAAACACTGCTGCTTTTAAGTCTTTCCTGAACTCCGTCCTTCCCCCAAATCCTGTAACTTTCCCTTCGCCTGTTTGGTGAGACACTGCATATTCCCTTGGTGTGTGGTCTCCTTTATTGCAAAGAGTTAATAAATCTGATTTTGTCAGACTCCAGGTTTGTTCCTAGTGGTCTCAGGCTGTTTGGGTCAGTACATGGGTAATGGAGATATAGGAGGTCTTTGTATTATTCCCTCAGCTATGGCAAATGATTTGTTTTCCCTAACATTTCCAAGTTTTAAAAAAACCCTCACCCCATGCTAACGGTACCAGCCATGACAGTGTCTGAGATCAGCAGAAGGCAGAATGAATAGCCGCTCAGCGATGCCCACATCCTAATCCCTGGCACCCAGGAATGTTCTCTCAACAGCAAAAGGAATTTGAGGTGGAAGTAGTTAAGGCTAAAGACCTTGATGAGTATTCTGGGTTCTCCGGGTGAGTTCATACAATCACGTGGACCTTTCAAAGCAGAGAACCTTTGTTGGTTGTGGCCTGAAAAGTGACCACGGAAAAGGAGCCAGAAATGCAATGTTGCTGGCCTTGAAGATGGAGGAAGGGGTCACGAGCCAAGGGCTGTGGGCAGCCTCTAGGAGACAGAGAAGGTAAGGAAACAGATTCTCCTTTAGAACCTCCAGAAATTAGCCCCATTGCTAATTTGACTTTAGCCCAATGAGAACCACATCAGAGTTCTGACCCTCAGAGCTGTGAAATAAGTCTGTGCTGAGAAAGTGGTGCAGAGATTTTTTAAAAAAAATTATTGTTGTTCAATTACAATTGTCTGCATTTGCCCCCCACCACTCCCCAGATGTTTAAACTGCCTGCTCCTCAAAGGGAGCACTAAAGGAGGTTAACAGTCTTCGAAATCGAAAGCGCAGGTTGTTTCCTTGCTTCGTGTTCCTTGTGAATCTAGCATTTGCACATAACAGCTTCTTTCACCTGAAACTACCACCTTCTCCCTTCATGTTGAGAGACTAAGAGTTTATCTAAGAACTTTCATAACCTCAATCCATGTTAGAAACCCATCAAGGCCACATTCTGGTTCCAGAATGGCAGATTTAACACATTGCAAGTGGGAAAGATATGTAGCTATTTTATGTGTTAATTCAAGTTATTGGGCTCGGGGGACAGCCTGAACCAGGAGTGAGGACAGCCACCCAGGCTGGGCTGGCGCCTCCACATTTCAGCTCCTCCCAGATCTACCCTTCCCCCGAGACTTCAGGTCCGCAAGCACTGCTCCTCCTGAAAGTGTTTACTTTCTCTCCCCAGAGCTCCACAGCTACCAATTTGGAAAATGGCAAATTACCTCACCCAGGTGAGACTGTTGATGGCTTTGATTTAGAGAACATTTACATTTTAAGATGTTCACGGATGGAAAGAAATGCTGGGTGTGTCGATTTTCAGGCTTTAAGACTAAGTGAAGAACCTGGAGAAGACTATGTTCTTATATTAAACTCACTAACCTCATCTGGTTCTGACAATATGGGCTGACTCTCTCATTTTCACATGAAGACCTAGGCACATGACCGTATTCTCTGCCTGAATACTCTAGCCCATTCGCTCTTCAGAACTCAGCACCTTCATCGGGAGGGCTGTCCCAGATTCCATGGGCCCTTCTGTTATCGGCCCCCACTGTACACCTGCACTTCTCCTTTTGAAACACTTACCACACCTGTAATGATCTGTTCGGCGTCTGTCACCTTCTCCATTAGGTGACAAGTTCTGTGAGGTAAAGCTGAAGTCTGCCTTGGGCTGTGTCCACTAGCTATCTCCCTGGTCTCCAGCATGGGGCGGGCCCTCGCACTTGCTGAAGACTGAGTGTGTCCACCAGCTATCTGCCTGGTCTCCAGCACGGGGCGGGCCCTCGCACTTGCTGATGACGGAGTGTGTCCACTAGCTATCTCCCTGGTCTCTAGCACGGGGCGGGCCCTCGCACTTGCTGATGACGGAGTAGACGAATGAAGGGTGAGGGCTGAGCGCTCTTACTCTGGGTTTACTGAGTATTAGTGGTTCCTGGAAACAAAAGGGAAGGAAACACAAGGCTCCTTAGAGCTAAAGGACCAAAATTAATGGGTTTCCAAAACATACCTAACACCCTGTACTATTCATTCCTGGTCTTGTGCAAGGCCTGTAGCAGCAAACAAACAAACACAAGAACAAGTGGGACAGATTTTCAACACGGTGCCAAGACAAGTCAATGGGAGAAAAGATTAATCTTTCTAAGAGGCGTGTTGGGACAACTAGATGTGCACATGCAACAAAATGAAGTTGGACCCCTTCCTTACATCACACACAAAAATTAACATTAACTTCACGTGGATCACAGACCTAATATAAGAGCTAAAATTATACACCTCTTAGAAGAAAACATAGATATTTGTGACCCTGGGCTAGTTAAAACCTCAGACATGACACAAAGGACAAGTGACAAAATAAATTTGACTGCATTAAAATTTAAAACTTTTGTGCTTCAAAGGACACTAGCAAAATGGAAATACAACCCACAGAATGAGAGAAAACACTTGTAAATCATGTCTCGAAAAAGCAATTGTGTCCAGAATATACAGAGCGGTCCTACAAATCCCCAACAAAAGCCAAGTATCCCAACTGAAACACAGACAAAGGATTTCAACAGACATTTTTCCAAGTAAGACATACAAGTGACCAATGAGCACATGAAAAGATGCTCAACGTCGTTAAGCATGAGGGTGATGTAAATCCAAACCACAATGGCATACAACTTGACACCTCCTAGGGCGGCCGCAGTTAAAGTGGCAGATGGCAAGGGTGGACAGGACGTGGAGAAACTGAACCCTCACACCTTGCTAGAGGGGATGTAAGATAGTATAGCCACCTTGGAAATACGAAGCGGTTCCTGAAAAAGTTTAACATAGAGTTCCTTTGACTCGGTAGTTCCACTCTTCAGGAAAAACCGAAACACAGCCACACAACAGTGTGTGTGTGCACTGTCGGAGCAGCGTCACTCACAACAGCCAAAAAGTGGGATCCACATGTACATCGATGGATGAATAAACAAAATATGGTATATCCATAAAGGGAAATGTTTAGCTATAAAAAAGGAATAAAGTACTGATACATTACAACATGGATGAACCTTGAAAATGTAAGAAGCCAGTTGCAAAAGGCCACGTATGATGTGATTCTACTTATACAAAATGACAAGAATAGGTACATCCATTGAGACAGAAAGTAGACTGGTGGCTGCCTAGGGCAGGCCTGGGGTGACTGGGGACTGTGCGGGGGTGGGAGACGGAGACGATTCATTGGCATGGCATTTCTTCTGGGGCGGATGAAGCCTTTTGGAACTGACTGTGGTCATGGGTGCACAAGCCTGTGACTACACTAAAAACCACTGAACATTCACTTTAAACATATACGGTATGTGAATTATATCTTAATAAAGCTGTTAAAATTTCTTAAGTAGAAAAAGAAATGATGTGCTGCTATTTCAAAACACCTCATTTGTAAGAAACCAATCTCGCAGTCACGTTCCCTAGCACAAAGGAAACAGGATTGTGTCTGGGACGGCTGGGTCCCGAGCTCGTTCAATTTTCTGTGTGCCTGCACAGCTGGCAAGGGCTTGGGGCGGGAATTCCGTTCCCAGCAACTCACGGGCCTGCAAGCTTCTTGCAATGGAGCAATTTGATTTTATCAAGACATGTATTTTTCTCTCTTAACAGTAAATTGTTTTTGAAGCTTGAAGTGTGGCACAAAATTTTTCTCTCTTTCCAGCATAAACAGATTCACTCCATTAAGGCATCTGAAACTCACCAGGTAAGGTGTTTGGAGCAGGCCATAGTGCCAGGATGACCGAACCCTACATGTTAGATGCAGAGCTCTATGCTTCTGATTTGTTCTCTCCCCTCTCTTCATTTCTTTCCTTCATCCAGGTTCTTTAGCTCTAGGACAAAGGTCTAAATCTCCACCCCATCCTCCCTACCAAGAGCGGTGGATGAGAAAAGATAAAGGAGCTTCTGAACTCTGGGGCTCACACTTGAGCACCCACCTACTCCTGAGCCACTTACTTCCCTTCTTCACACCCATGGCAGGGCCTGGTTAGGGCCCTGGGAGCGGTTCCTGCCCTGGCATGTCTGATTGGTGAAGGATTCAGGAAGAAGAAAAGCTAAGACTTTTCCCAGGTGAAAATGGGTAGTTTAGAGGGGAGTTCAGAGCAGGCACCAATAGATACAAGCTGAAATAAATGAACAACTGCATTAGCAAAATAAGCAAAACTTAAATAAGCTTTATTGTAGAAGACTTTGAGATACAAAAGAAGACCATGGCAAAGTCCAAGAGGAACAGAAACCACATCACGAAGTGTCCACACTCTGAGGGTAAAAGGAGGCGGGGGTAAGGACGGGGAGGTGGCTCACTCGGTGCTTTTCTAGCTTCAGAGTCAGAGAGCCCGTATCACAGCCAGAACATCCTGGTATTGGTTACAAACCATTTACAAAGGTGTTTACCTGTGGGAAAGAGAAAACCCAACAGTTAAATTTCACATTTTCAGCAGACCATACAAGAGTCCACCCACAATGCGTAAGTAGCCCATGAGTTTTTTGAGAAGGGAAAACAGGTATGGAGAGGAAATGTGACCTGCCCAGGGTCATATGGTATCAAGTGGCAGAGCTGGGAATAGAATCCAGAAGTCTCCATTCCCTAGTTCTAGAATACCTTAGAGAAGGAAGTTAGTTGGGAAGCACATATTATAAGTCAATTATTTAACAATTATTGGCCCCAAATACTTTAGCAAATTGGGATTATATTTGTCACTTTTATGAGGCTCCATAGGCTTTGGAATGTGAAATGTAGTTTGAGGCATTGCATTTAGGTTTGAAGCAAAGATAAAAGTGCAATAAAGGAAAACCATTAGGAGGCAGGAGTTCAGGTTGTCCCCACCTTTTTCATGAGTTCTTCTTGTTTGGCTACTGCTTTAGAAAAATCATCGTTGACATCCAACACCAGCACTGGAATGTTCGGCAGAGCCTCAAAGTGGAGCCTGTAAGGAGCACGACCATTCAGGGAACAGAAAAAAAAAGCTGAGCCAAGCTCCACATACTCACCAAGTCTTAATAATTCAGAGAACAGATCTACAGTCACATGGCTTCTCAATGAAATGGCATGTAAACAGCAATTTGAAAAATAATTCGTGCAGGGCTGGGTGAAAAAGTTGAAGGGATTAAATAAAAAAAGAAAAGCCTCATGGACACTGATAATTGTATGGTGATCACCACAGGGAAAGGGAAGCATGAATGGTTCTGGAAGGAGACTTGACTTGGGAGTGGTGGGCAAACAATACAATTACAGACGGTGTCCTACAGAATTGCACGCCTGAAACCTATGTAATTTTATTAACTAATGCCACCCCAATAAACTCACTAAAAATAATAAATTCAGGTTTTAAATTGTGACCAGGATGCAACAAAATTCTATCACCAGAAGAAATATCAGTCATTAAAAAAAAAACGCAAAAGGAATTCAATAAAGTTAGCTGGAAAGACTAAGGCCAAAATTTCTCTTTAGTCTTAAGACTAACCGTGAAGGTAAGAGCGCCAAACATTTAAGCAGGGAGCATACCACACCTAGGGAGGAAAGGCCAAAACTAGGACTGTCAACTTAATGTCTCTAAAATTTTTGGCCTTTCACCCTGAGCCAATTATATAAATCATCATCAATCACCAGGTTCAACCCAATGGAATGTTATAAAACAGAAAACTGTGGAGATACAATCTAACAAAGCCTCTTGGCATATACAGATTATACCCAGTATTAAACTTCTGAGTTGGAAAGTGCTTGACATTTCCAACCACTTCCAGTACATTCGGAACCTTCTTATGGGGCTGCATGTTGAACTTCCTGTTTTAACGGCTGGCTGTAGAGAGGCAGGCCTCTGTCTGCTGCTGCTCTCTCCTGTGCTTACTTGGTGGTCTTGTGAACAAGCCAGGCTTCGTGCTGACCATGAAGCTGCTCGAGATATGTCAGCTCAATTCCAGTCTCTTCTTTCCTGTCCCTCTGGTGTAATCTCTTCAAACAAACCTGAAAGACAATCCCCAGCCCTGCTGAGCTCATTCTTGGCTGTTACAACTCAGTCTTGCAGGGCTCTCGGACCCACTCATAATGTCTATCCTAGACACTATATGCCCAGACTTTCCTTCTGTGGTCTTGTTTCCTTATTCAATCACAGGTTAAGGGCAAACGTCATCCACCCAGGAATCTGGAACTACCCTTCTTTTTCCTTTTTTTTCCAGGAAGTCACCAAATACTCCTTCATATCTCTCCTTGCTTCTCTCTTACCTCTGGCCTGGTCAAGTCCTCAAGTCTCACCTTTTGGCTTTCTGCCTCCTGGAGATGGTGAAGGGTATGGAAAGGGCCCAGGCTTCACTGTCAGAAAGTCCAGGATTAAATTCCTGTCTCCACCACGCACCGGTGGTGCAACCTCTGTGGGCTTCCCTCTCCTCATCCTCTACTCACCCACAGGTCACTGTGAGGGTCACCAGGGAAGGCATGTCGAGTTCCTGTAAAACGGTTCTTTCCCCCCAGTCTGTCCACTCAGCCCACCCTTCCGTAGGACTCCAATATGATGGCCTTACTCTCCTTGCCTAAAGTACTCCACAGGCTCCTTATTGCCTACAGCCACTGCCCCTGGGTTCAAGGGACTATGAGTAGCATTACATTTACGAAAGCATAAGTAATTGCAGACATCTCTTTCAGATCAAAGCAAACACCCACTGCAGCAGAACGCAAAATCTGCCTTGGTCAAAGATAAATAAAAACAAATAAGGTTTGGGACTAACTCTCCTTCCTTCCCTCCTTCCAGAGTGTGCATAATTCCCTTCTGCCTTCACATGGTAGACAAGTTTGAAGCACAACAGCTCAGAGAATGTCACCTTCTTTACCTGTCACAAGGCCATTCCAGAGTCTGGCCACCCCTCCCATACCCGCACTCTCCCTTTCCTTAGCCCCGCTCCTGGACTCACTGCTTTAGCCAGATTTGACCGCCTGCCTTCAGGACAGCGGACCAAGCCCTTCCACACCTCAAACTCTTGCTCCCGATGTTTGCTTTGTCTCAGTTGTCTTCCTTTCTGTCTCTGCATAGCCAACATCTCATTATTCAACGTCATCTGTCCTGGAAGAACAGATGGATTAACCCACTGATTTTAGGACTTCTCTCTTCCAAACACTGAAAAAACTTCATTCCCAAATGTAAACTTAATCCCTAAATATAGCGCACAAAATTCCCAAAGCACGGAGTCTTTGCTGTTTCCCTCTTGTTCTACTGTTCCTCTAAGGAGGGAAAGTCATGTACAAAGATTTCATTTATGATCTTATGTCCAACTTTTCAAATTGATTAACAGAGGCAGATGTTAACAGTTTTAGAACTTATCCCTTCTGGTCTCTCCCGCTCCCCTCAATCAATAATTGTCTCAAACTCAAATGAAGTCCTTGTCCTAGGAAGGCCCTAGGCACACACAGACCACGGGTGGCATTTTAGCTGCATCGGATGGCAGAGGGAGGTCTGCATAAGGTGCTCCAAGAGCACAGTGACTGGGGAGAACCCAGGAGGCAGGCCAGAGTCCACCCTGTTCAGGTCTGAGCCCTGGCCTGGCAGAGAAGAAGGTCATCAAGTATTTGTTGCACGTATTCATTTAATGTTTTAATATCTGATTTAGTCTCTCTCTATCCATTTCTCTTTTTCTCCTACTTTTAAAAAATCTTTTTCATTTCTACTTTCCTTCACTCTGAGCCTGCCTCTTTTTCTTTCCTTCTATCTTTCTGCCACTACATCCCCACCCTACAGTTGATGGATTCAAGATATTTCCCCTTTTTTCCTCCCGCAATCACACAGCTTTCCACTCCTGACTTCCAGCTGCCCAGGTCTCCACCCCACTGACAATCAACCAATATTGTGAACTTTTTGTATATTTTCAGAACTATCTGACACACATACACGTTCTTATCCATCTTTGTTTTAAACATATGCATATATGAAAGGTATCCTACCATATACTCTGTTCTTATGTTTGTTCACTTAGCAATAGACCTTGGAGATTGTTACGTGTCAGTAAAGTATTTTCTTATTCTTTTTCAAGACTTCGGAATTTCCAGTGCATGGACGGAACACAATGTATTCAGCTGGTCCCTACTGATGACCACTTGGGTTGTTTCCATTAATTTGCTCTCACAAACAATGCCACCTTGCACGTGAGACATTTTGCCCACGTGGGAACGTATTTATGGAGTAAATTCCAAGGAGCATAATTAATAGGTAAAAAGGTATGTGTACTTGCTAGTACATACTGCCAAACTGCCTCCTTAGAGGCCAACCAATTTACATTCTTGCCAGCAAGGTGAGCTTCAGGATTTCTAAACATAGAAAAGCTACCTGGTTTTCCTCTCTGAGAGAAAAATATTATCAGAATTAATAAAAAATGTCTGTTTTTAAAAATGTGACTTCATGTTTTCAATTATACCAAGGGCAGAGCAATTCTTTTTATAAAAGCTGTATTTATTCATTCATTGCTGGCAGGCAAACATTGATGCTAAGGTCTTTCCTATTAAAAAGGCTAACATTTCCATTTTTACTACTAATTTGCTTAACAGAGCAGACTTCTTCCCTGCGGAAGTTTGAGCATGTGGCATAATTCTTGCTTTACTGGGATGGCTACAAAAATTCTTCTCAGAAGAAGCCTGTGCAAACGGTACTTTAGTCTGGTCCCTCTTCCTCAACGGGAGGACACACCTGAATGTAAACAGGAAAGGCACTGAATATGCAAATGCCAAGGGAGGGACCCTCTGCCCATCTGCCCACTTCTCCCTCACACACCCCTCAGAAAGAGCTGCTGCTCAGACTGTTTGGATGAGACAGCAACTGGGTGGTGACTGCTAGTGGGCCTGGCCCTGTGCTTCCCAGACCCAGGTGCCATTTGCTCCCAGGCATTTCCGCACGCTGTCTCCATGCTGCAAACTGCCAGGCAGGGCCTGCCTCTTTGAGGCGCACTGGCCGGCTGTACTCTCTCTTCCTGAGTCCAAGGGTTTGGGTGGGGACACTGAGGCCCGGCCACTTCTCTTCTAACGTTTGTTATTGTTGGCTTGCTTGCTTTTTAGAATTTTGGGGAGAGAAGATGGAAAGGAGCAGGAGGTCCTACCTAGTGTAGGTCTGTCTCGCGTGCTCTGAATCAGTATTTTCCAGGGCTCTGCACTGGAGCACCGGTCATGTGCACAGCTTTTTACACAGATGTTTTAACCTCTGTTCTGTTCGTCTCTTGGATATGGTTGCCTCCCAGTCTCACAGAAGGTCAGGCTGACTTCAGGGAAAGGACATCAGGATTCCTGGGTCCCAGGCTCTAATGCCATCAAACCAGCACCAAAATCTCCATCCAATCTCAAAATGAATTAAACTATTTTTCTTTTTCTATCATTAGGTTGCAATAATCCATCAACTTCTCTCAGCTGAAATACCTCAGTTAGTCTTTCCAAAAAGATAGGTCAGCCATATCAACATTGTAACAGTACTTATCACCACCACCACCACCATCATCATCATCATCGCCCCCTCATCACAGAGACATCCGAAAGCATGAAGAAGTGAGCAAGCCTTTCCCGCTTTCCTTGCTGGGTCCCACTTCAACCTGAACTCTCCAGAAACAAAGCCTCTGCCACTAGCCAAGCGCCCTGTTCCGCTCTCAGGAATGGGTCCACCCCCTTCCTTGTCACCAATACTGTCTTCGTGGGACCAAGTTGATTATGATGAAGTTGTTCCTCTGGAAAAGGTCAGGTCAGCACTCCCGGTTCCTCTGATGCTCAGCCCTGCAACCCACTGCGTCTGGCAACCAGCCATCTCAGGACTCCTCCCAGAAACCCAGCACCTCTTTGAACCCCAACTACGATCTTCAGTCTGGCCCAGGTCCACAGCCTGCCACTCCTCCTTGGCCCAGGCCATGAGCCCTTTGGGACCAGGACTTTCCTCTCACCCTGAACCCCACACTCAGCTACTTTAAGTCATCCTCTTTGGCAGGGGTCTTCTTTCCCCTACTCACTGACATCAGTCCCTGCCCCCAAGCCCCGTATAATCACCTTCCTAACACGCCTCTTCTATTAACGCTCCCAGGCAATGAAGACCACTGAGGAAGGTCATACAGATGCGACCCGGCTAGTCAGGTTGCAATGAATACACCTATTTCAGCTTGCTTCTTTTCACCAACGGTTCTCAGCCCTGTGGCTTCACTGAAGCTCTTGTTCAGTTTCACTTTAAACCTTAGATCCTATTTTTCTGTCACATCCTTTTCTTATTTCCTTCTATGATCTAGTTTCTGCCTCACAATCTCCAGAAACTCCTGATACAAAGACCCCAATATCTGGTCCCAGTCACACTCCTGACCTCTCTCCTGGCTGACATCTTCCCAGGGGGGAGGCCCTTCTTTCTGGTCCTCCCCTCCCTGGCTCCTGTGAGCCTATGTGACAGGGCTCTCCCACCTGCTGGACACAACTCAGTCTGACCTCAGGCTTCCTCCTGTTACAAGGCTCAGTTCTCTCTCTAAAAAGCAAGGCCTCTGGTCTGGAGAGAGCTTTCCCTCCTAAGATCTGTGGTATACTGGGATCTGACTACACATTACCTGTGTGTCTCAAGACTTAGAGCAACACATCTCTCACAAAACACCTCCTGCCTTGACTCAGAATCCCACTCCAGAAGAGCCCTTAGACATCGCTAGTCTGAGCCACCCAAGGTCACTGCCAGTCTGCAGAGACCAAGGACCACTGTGGGCTCCAGAGACTTTGGTGCTCCCTCTATGACACCACCTTATCAGAATCTGTGCTAGGCTGGCTCCGTGGTCCAAGTCAGAGTCACGGAAAGCAATTTCTGTAGTCCATGCTGCCTTACCAGCGGCATCCTCAAGGTTCAAAACGGGGATATAAATCTGGGCAGTACCAGGATGAGATGAGGTGACCCTCCTCCTCTTCCTCCCCACAGCTCATTCAGGAGACCATCAAGACAACCACAGGGGAAGGAAAAGCTGAGGCAATTGGCTATAGGTTACCTGGTCAGAGGGTCCAACCTGTAAACCCTGGGTGCTAAAAAGAATGCCCAATTTGCTCTACATTGTTGGTACATCAAGAGGGACCCTTTCTGTGCACAGTCAATTGTTTTACCCCTCTGCTGCAGAAGGTCTGTGGGAAACAGGGTGCTCGATGCTAGGATGGAGGGTGTTTACCTACTGTTCTCTGTGGTCCAGATAATACCCACAATCTAATTTCTCCAACCAGGAAATCAGGGGCTCCGTCTCCTCTTTAAGGAGGAAACGTCTCCTCTTAAGGTTCATAGGGCCCTCAAGTCAGAGGCTTTTGGTTCTGCATTACCTGGGGAGTAGCCTGAAGGTAGATGAAGCCATGTAATTGGAGCCGGCTGGCAAACTCCTGCAGGAGAAAAGAATGCCATTCCTGATAGATATGCCACTCCATATCATTGATGGAGCCATTTTCAAAAAGATTCTTTGCAAAGATGTACCTGGTTGGAAATGTAAGTGGGGGGAGCGGGGAGGCAGGGAGGGAAGAAGGATGGGAAACGGAATGGGTAAAGGAGAGGAAGAAGCAGAAAAATCAATAACCAACTTGTTCCACGGCCATTCAAACCACTTAACCCTTTTAGTGCCTTATCAACCTTGAAGAAATCTGAATTTTGAACCTGTATTTCCCTCCCTGTTCAACACTAAGATGGAAACTAGCATCTGGACTTTAGAGGCCAAAATCACAGCTCTCCAGATGGATCAACCCTCTGGGAGAAAAGGGGCACCAGAAGAGCACACTGTATCATTGGTTGCTAACAATTTTTCCTGCTGGAAACCAGTCAGACACACAGCAAAGGTGTGTTTACACTCAAACTTTTGAAATTTCTTCATTATAGTTGTAGCAAGCCCCTGAACAAAAACCAATCTAGTATAAAGCACCCAACACATTTTATTTAAAAACAGGGCTTCTGAGTCTCCAGGTTGCAGAGCCATCCTTTGTTTAGCTGAGAAGTACAGAAGGAACTGTAGTACATCACCTATGGAGCAGGAAATGCATTTCCTCCTTGCTGTAGGGTTACCAAGAATGCAGACTTTCCTCCATAGCACACATGAGCTCTTTATATACTTGCTTCATCTGTTGAGCCTCTAATCTAGACGTAAGAAAGCCAAATCTAAAACCAGCTGGCTTTGCCCCTGGCTTACTTCTACCACTAAAGGAACATCTGGTAAATAGGAAATAAGAGGTAACCAGAACCATGGCTTCAGAAGGGTCAGTTCTGCTTTCAAATCTCAGACATCTTGATACAAAACACAATTTACATCCTAAATAGCGAATTCCAGTTTCTAAGGCAACGCCCAGCAACTGGCCACTTGTGAGAAAATGAAATTCAAACTCCTTGTGTACGAATGGCTCAGGAAGTATACACTGCACGATTGTGTGTTGTAAGAGAATGGGCTGCAGAATCACAATCCTGAGCCTGCCCCTGGCTCCAAAAACCCACCAGCTGTATCACCACGGGCACGTCAGTAAACTCGGCCCATTTCTTCCTCTGTGCAAAGAGAGTACAGCAGAACCTAACTCACAGAGTTGTTGTGAGGACCGTACATAATACAAGTACTTAGAGGAGTGGACGGCACATGGTATTCAAGTATAACATCTTGTCTAAGTCCTTCTTTGCTAGGCTACGGAAACACCAATCTGAGAGCTCCAGAGGTCAACTCTTCCAGGCTGGAACAGTTTAGCTATAGCCTAGCTAAAGGTAAAAAGAAAAGAGGTGACTGCTGTCACTCAGTTTCTGAAAAAATGTTTTCAGCTGTGTCACAGGGAACACGGAAATTAAGATCTTATAAAGAGAACTTAATTATCTGTTAATAAGCCCTACAAAAAGGCCTTGCATTCCTGAGCACTTCCTATTTCTCCAAAGCTGGTGGTGACTGCCGGGGACAGGGGGGACAGAAGGGTGTGGAGCTGGATGCTAAGGGGAGGGAATGCTAACTTGAGGACCTGGGTGGCAGGGTCCCTCTCTAAAACCACAAGCTATTGTTTCTTCAACTCAAACAGAGAAGATTTAGGTTTCTTCCTCTCTGTTGTCCACTCTACCAAACAGCATTCTGCCTTTGGAACACCTATAACACATGAGCACATGTGCGGTCTCAGAGTTCCCTGTTAGACTACAGTCACTGTGAAGGCAGAGACTGAGCCTGTTTTGTTTCCTGTCGCAACCCCTGGTCCTGCCTGGCACCTGAACACAGGTGCTGCTCAAGGTATCTGTGCTGAGTGCACACATGAACGAATTTTTAAGAGTGGAAAGGTTCTAAATTACCGTTGGGATTAGAATGTGTAACTAGTTATCCTTTCTGTCTTAAAAATGCCCCCTCTGAAGAAAACATCTAGGATGTTGTAGCTGCCTATAGTGCAATCAATTCTCATCTCTTCCAAGAAAATGGTAAGATCTTGTAGCTTCTAAACAAAGTAGTATTTTGACTTCTGAGGGGCCTCTCACATGCCTACCCTACTAGTGGGCTGGGAATAAAAAGACTAATAGTGAATACATCTCCAAGTAACCTAGGTGGTTCTACGTAACTCATCTTCCTGGTCCAGAAGGCATGGATTTGGAAAGAGCAGAGGAAAACAGGAAGCAGTATACCCAACAGGTGAGAAAGAAGCAAGATCTAGAGCCCAACCATTGGTAATTCACAAATTTAGCTTTTACAAAGAGGAGTACACACAGAAGGAATGCACAGCCCGCAGGGTTTATTTTCATATCTTGCATGATTTTAGGTAGCATTAAAACAAGTAACATGATATTTACAAACGTACTCATTTTTCCCTCCAGGAGGCTTTACGGGAGCACTAAGAACCAGAACTAGGTTGTCTAACTGGGAATTGAATGGGTAACTGATTTAGTGCCTTCAGAAGTCAATGGACAACAAAATGCAGCATTTTCCACTTTGATATTCAAGATAGACTATCACGCTTTAAAGTTTGCGGGTTCAATCCCCAGTCGTGGTGCATGTGGGAGACAACTGATCAGTGTTTCTCTCTCTCTCATATACTTCCCCTCTCTCTAAAGTTACTGAACATACCCTCGGGTGAGGATTAAAAAAATAAGAAGGGTAAATCTGAAATAGAAGCCAATTTCACAGATGTGCTACTTCTTCTTAGAAAGCCTTTCTTAAAGAATAAAAAAAAGATGACTATAACTTTCGTATCATTTTAGAAACACAAATCTTTAGTTCTGTCTGCTTTCTTCTTCAAGGTGATAACCAACCACTGATTCACTTGGTTTCCTAGCACATACACTGGTTCTTAAGTATCTATTCTGTACCTTTTAGCACGTAATGTTTCTATTAGGCATCTACCAGCTTGCCTCTGTGCCAGAAAAGAACAGAAAAACATAATCAGTGGCAATGTGGGAAATTAAGTGCATTTAGTTTATGAAAAATATAATTTTCCTTCTTGACATATATGATAGCCCTGTGGAATTATAAAAGTCTGAACAAATCTGTACAGTGTTGTCTTAAAAAAGAAGACAGTTTTTAAAGTACAATGTTCAATGACCACAGCGGTGCAGGGTCTGAGCAGGAAGAGAAAACCTACAGCGCTGAGCACAGGGCTTCCGACGGTGGCAGGTTCAGGGTCTTACCTGTCACTGTACACAGACCTCTCAAAGACCTGTACCGCTTCCTCGGCCTGTGAGAGTTTCTCAGGGAAGGGCTCCAGCCCTACTTTCAGGCGGGTCATAAAAGAAAATGTCTGGAAGGTGTAGGACCATCGTGCTGGCTCCCGGTACATCAAATCCAGCAAGTTCCCTCGATTTGGGGTAGTGCAGGCCTAGAGGGAAATGACAACGGAAGAGAATTTCCTAGAAGGCATATTTACTTCACTGTGTTTACCTTCTCCCCACGCCCTGCAGGTTTAATAACCAACGAGACAAGCAATCACAGACACTTCCTTTAGTCACCATTACACATAACCAAGGGAGAGATCTCCCCACTGTGTCAGACAAGAATCTGGTACAGGGAGATGATATGCCCCTTCACCGCACCAGGGAAGAGCAGCGGAAGGGCCCCACGTAGAATTAGAATATTACTTACTTATTAATGGATTTGTGGAAACTGAGGGGAAGTTAACAATCAACAACCACCTAAAACTATACTTGGAAACAATTTTTTCCATTGTAACACTATGGTGTCTCCCTTTTGGGCTTCCATTTGTGGCTATTTCTTCACAAAACTTCAATCCAGGCAAGAAAGCAGCTGTTTATTTGAACATCTGACCAACCAAATAGAATCCTCTCTCTCAAAGAAGGGCTACGATTTTTTAACAAACAAAACCCTCCTCCATTCTACAGACTTTATGAAAAGCATCTGATGACCCACTCACTCAGCATGGGAGCTTGTGTAGGACACTCAGGAGCCCTGGATTCTTTCCTGGGTCCTGCCACTGACTCAGCGTGCGAGTGAGTTCTGCACAAAGCACTTTGGATCTGTACTCACATAGTCACCATTAACTGAAGGCCTATGTGAATGAGGTGCTACATGAGCTAGGTGCTACAAGGGGTATAGAAAACAAAACTAAGATTTATTTCCATGTTCACTATGCTATGTTATCTCATTTAATCTTCCGAAGAGCTTCATGAGGTGGGTACAACTGTTACGTTCATTTTCTTAGGAAGAAAATCCACTCAGAAAGGTTAAGCAACTTACTTGTCCAAGTTCTCATGGTGAGTAGGTACTAAATGGGTACTCACGTCTGGCTTCCTCCACCTTCTTCATTCTACTATTGCTCTGTATAAATGCGAGCAAGACAGGTTCCAAAACTCAGGGAGCTCACAGTGCAAAAGGGGGTGAGACAAGGACATAAAGAGCCAGAATATAAGGGAGAACGTGTGATGAAGGGCTGACCATTTATGATGCAAGGAACCTGAGGAAGTTTCTAGAAAAAAGTAGCATTAAGCTATGTGGAATGATATGTAAAAAAAAGTTTTTTAAAGATCTTGTTTGTTTATTTTCATAGAGAGGGGAAGGGAAGGAAAAAGACAGGGAGAGAAGGATCAATGTGTGGTTGCTTCTCACTCGTCCCCTACTGGGGACCTGGCCGGCAATCCAGGCATGTGCCCTGACTGGGAATTGAACCAGGACCCCTTGATTCACAAGCCAGTGCTCATTTCACTGAGCAACACCAGCCAGGGCTGATCTGTAAAATTTTCACAGACGGAAATTTCAGGTAGAGATAAAGATACAGGAGGGAAACAAGGTTAGATAGTGACAAGCAGTCCAGTTTGGCCAAACACCACCCCTACATTCCAAAGGAGGGCCGGCCCTTTGGAAGGCTTCAGCAGGGGTAATACTGATGGAGTAGAGTGGATCACAAAATGATTTCTCTCTTTCAGACACCCCAAACCACAAATACACACCAGCCCCATAAACAGTCCCCAACTAGGAGCTGGAGGCAGAAGCAGGGGGGCAAATCTGAATCAACTGGCGTCTTTGATGTCACTAGAAACTGTTGTGTGGCGCAGTTCTGAGACTGCGTGGCAGCTGACTGAATGAGCAGGGCTCTGCGCTGACAGACGTACTAGGATGACTGGGTGGAGGCTATTCCGCCAGCAGGCTCTGGGTTACCAAAAGGATACTGTTCCAGAACAAAAAACTGCACAAGGGCCGACACAATTTCTGAAAGAAACATCTCAGCTACAGAACAAATGCAAACATCACTTCCAACATATAAACAAATAGAGGAATTATCATTGGATATAAAAATATTCAGTAATTTAAAAAGATAGGACCAATCTGCATGCTCAAGACAAGCAGCCTCTTAGGAGACAGCTGTTGCTAGGAACAGGAAAAAACAGAAGAATCTCATTGAGATTCAAAAAGTGCCACATTGATAAAAGCAGGCAGTCATAAAAAAGGAGCAATATGGAAAGAACATTCTTAGAGGAGAAAAAATAGATTTGCTAAAACAAAACACCCAATGAAGACAGTACTAGACTGCATACTGCAGTAAACCTAATGACTGAATATCATACAGAGTACAAGCTTAAGAAATTCTCCCTAGTCCTGGCTGGTGTGGCTCAGTGGACTGAGCGTCAGACTGCGAACCAAAGGGTTGTGAGTTTGATTCCCAGTCAGGGCACATGCCTGGGATGCAGGCCAGGTCTCCAGTAGAGGGCACTCAAGCTGCAACCATACACTGATATCTCTCTTCTTCTCTTTCTCCCTCCCTTCTCCTCTCTAAAAATAAATAAATAAAATATTTAAAAAATAAAAATATCAGAATTAAAAAAAAGAAATTCTCCCTAAACTGAGGGAAAAAAAGGCAAAAGATTATAAAAGAAATGAAAAGACACGCAAGTCAGAAGATCCAGTATGTGTTGTAATATAGTGATAGGGTTGGTTTTTCTTTTACTTTCTTTACGGACTGGTGTGGCTCAGTGGGTTGGGTGCTGTCCCGTGAACTGAAAGGTCACTGGTTCAATTCCCAGTCAGGGCATAAGCCTTGGTTGCGGGTTTGATCCCAGGTTGGGACGCAGTGGCAACTGATCTGTTTCTATCTCACATCGACGTCTCTCTCTCTCTCAAATCTATCCTCGGGTGAGGATTAAAAACAAAACAGTAAATCTGCCATATGAATGAAGGGGAGGAAAATGAAAGAAAACTTCAAATATAGCAAAAAAAAAAAGATGGAGATGGAAGCACAAAATAAGGTGGCAGGAATAAATAAACAGAATCATAATAAAAGGTAAAAATTCCCAAGAAAGGCAAACTCTAAGATTGGATAAAAACTAAAACTCTTGTTCACAAAAGAAACACCTAAAATAAGAAAAATGTAAAACAAGAAGACAAATTGGTTGAAGACAAAGGGGCAGAAAAACCCACCAAGTACTGGGTTGTCCAGAAAGTTGGTTTAGTTGTTTCCGTACAAAGGCTCTACTAGCGCTCAGTTGTCTTTAACTTCACTTGAAACAATTTTGTTAGATTGGATTGTGACAGCTGTCCTATCAGCGTGTGCTTTTTAAAGTGTTTTTTATTTTATTTAAAGTTTTTCTGTTGTTCAATTACAGTTGTCCCCATTTTTCCCTCATTACTCTCCCCTGCCATACCCAGCCCCCACTTCCCACATTCAGTACTTCCCCCACCCCATTGTTTTTGGTCCTTTATACATGTTCCTTGACTTTACCCTTCCCCTTCTTTCCTCTCAGTGTGCATTTTTAAAAAGACTTTATTTTTAGAGAGGGGGAAGGGAGGGAGAAAGAGAGGGAGAGAAACATCAATGTGTGGTTGCCTCTCATGCGCCCCCCACTGGGGACCTGACCGCAACCCAGACATGTTCCCTGACTGGGAAGTGAACTGGCAACCCTTTGGTTTCGAAGGCCAACACTCAATCCACTGAACCACACCAGCCAGGGCCTCAGTGTGCATTTTTTAAAAATGTAATAAAATTGGTGAATTTTTGTGCAACCATTTTAATATTGAAGATGGAAGAAAATGCACATTTTCAGCAATTTATGCTTTATTATTTCAAGAAACATAAAAATGCAACTGAAACGCAATAAAGACTTGTGCAGTGTGTGGAGAAGGTGCTGTGACTGACAGAACATGTCAAAAGTGATTTGTGAAATTTCTTGTACTACTGACATTTTGTCCAAATAATTCTTTGCTGTGGGGCTGTCTTATGCATTGGAAGATGTTCAGCAGCACCCCTGGCCTCTACCCACTAGAAGCCAACAGTGGGAGATAGCTGACATACTCAAAATATCCAAATCAATAAAGTTATCAGTGAAAATGAAAAAATGTGTCATTTATCTTACAGAAAAAAATAAACGGACTTTTTAGCCAACCCAATAGATGCAAATAAAGAGAACAGATGTGGCAAAACTGTATTAAGAAAAAAGCAGTAACTGCTGGGAGAGTTTTTTAAAATACTAATATAATAGTAAAGATTCCATAAAGAAGTCATGAACCTTTTTACATGAAATATTAAAGCACTGAAATATTTTCAATATAGAGCAAAGACAATTAAAAATATAAGGAAATGGACAAAACACAATAAAAACACAAAACTTTAAATAACATATTTCTTTCAGATTTTAAAATAAAAAGTAGACCCCAGAAATGAGACTTGGAGAATAAAACTCTAAATCATTTTTTTGCACATATCTGAAACTGGGATATATCTCACAATGTTCACTAAATTAAACTTAACACATATTTTAATTATTCCATAGAAGGGTTATTAAATTCATTGTGCCTTATGATCAATTGCATCCTAGAATTTATAAAATATGTCATATCAAACTCCACACCTTACAAGTAATACATATTCTACATAATAGATGGCACATTTATCAAAACTGATCGTACATAAATACTGATCGTACATAAGCCATGAAGAAAGTCTTAGTAAATTCCCTCAACTAGAAAATATGTAATTGTCACACAAACACAACAACTGACCGATTTCCTTGAACACAATAACCCTGTTCCACTGGTCTGTGTGCGATTTCCCGACCACGCTGTTCTGATGATTGTTTCTCTGTGGTGTATGTAATCTGAAGGCAGGTAGCGTGAAGCCTCCAGCCTGTTCTTTTTTCCTGAGGATTACTTTGGCAATTTGGGATCTTTTGTGATTCCATACAAATCTGATGCTTTTTTGTTTTATTTATTTATTTTTATGAATGTCATTGGGATTTTGATGGGGATTACATTAAATCTGTATATTGCTTTGGGTAATATGGGCATTTTAACTATGTCGATTATTCCAATCCATGAACACAGAATATCTTTCCACTTCATTGTGACTTTTTCAATCTCTTTTAATAAAAATGATTTATAGTTTTCATTACATAGGTCCTTCACATCCTTTGTTAAGTTTATTCCTAGGTATTTTATTCTTTTTGTTGCAATTGCAAAGGGAATTGTGTTTTTCATTTCTTTTTCTGAAATTTCATTGTTAGTAAATAGGAATGCAGCAGAAACCACATGTATATGGGCAGATAATTTTTGACAAAGGAGCCAAAAACACACAGAGGAGAAAATAATGCCTCTTCAATAAGTGGTGCTGGGAAAATTGGAAAGCCACATGCAAAAGAATGAAACTAGACTACAGGTTGTCCCCACATACAAAAATTTATTCAAGATGGATCCAAGACCTAAATATAAAATCTGGAACAATAAATTACATAAAAGACATGGGTACTAAACTTATGGACCTTGGTCCTAAGAGAGGATTTTATGAATTTGACCGCAAAAGCGAGGGAAGTAAAGGCAGTAATAAATGAATGGGGCTGTATCAAACTAAAAAGCTCTGCACAGCAAAAGAAACCTATAACAACACAAAGAGTAACCAACCAGATGGGAGAAGATATTTGCAAGCAACAGCTCTGACAAGAGGTTAATATCCAAAATACATAAAGAACTCACACCACTCCAAACCAAGCAAACAATCCAATTAAAAAATGGGCAGAGGGCCTGAACACTTTTCCCAAGAAGACATACAAATGGCCAACAGATATGTGAAAAGATGCTGAATATGTGAACTTCACTAGCTATTAGGGAAATGCAAATAAAAACTACAACGAGGTACCACCTCACACCTGTTAGAATGGCTGTTATCAACAGGATGGACAGGTAATGACAAGTTTTGGAGAGCTTGTGGAGAAAAAGGTACCCTCACCACGGAAAACAGTATGGTGGCCCCTGAAAAAATTAACAATACAGTTAGTTATATGACCTGGCAATCCCTCTTCTGGGCACCTACCAGAAAAACTCAAAAACATTTTTTCTCAAAGATATACGCACCCCTATGTTGATTGCAGCGTCATTCACAGTGGTCAAGACACGGAGATAACCACAGTGTCCTTCCGTAGAGGACTGGATAAACGAGATGTGGTACACAAATACAATGGAATACTACTCAGCCATAAGAAAAGATGAAATACTGCCATTCGCAACATGGATGGACCTTGAGAATATTGCGCTAAGTGAAATACATCACTCAGAGAAAGCTAAGAACCACACGATTCCACTCCTATGTGGGATATAAAGGTGAAATTCACAGGCACAGACAACAGTATGATGGTTACCAGAAGGAAGTGAGGTAGGGGTAGTAAAAGGTGAAAGGGGCCAAGTATATGGTGACAGAAGTCGACTGACTTTGGGTGGTGGACACACAATGCAATGTAGAGATTATGTATCATGGAAATGTACACTTAAAACCTATATTATCTTATTAACCAATGTCACCCCCCAAAATCTAACTAATTAAAAAAAATAAATAGCAATAACCAGATTGAAAAAGATGATGGGAAAACAGATTGTAGTCATAGTAACAGCAAAATGTATAACCACTAAGGCAATAAACTAAACAAGAATAGTACTGGGACAAGTAAATAGCCCAGGCTGGTGTGGCTCAGTGGACTGAGTGCCGGCCTGCGAACCAAAGGGTTGCTGGTTCGATTCCCAGTCAGGGCACATGCCTGGGTTGCAGGCCAGGTCCCCAGTAGGGGGTGTGTGAGAGGCAACCACACAGTGATGTTTCTCTCCCTCTCTTCCCCTCTCTCTAAAAAACAAATAAATAAAAAAATGTTTAAAAAAGTTCAAAAATAAGAAAAAGAATGGTACTGAGACAAGTAAAAAACTATTTCGGATAAATTAGACTCCTATAAATTTTTTGTTTTTTGAAGACCTAATTAGTTTCATTAACAATCATGAATCAGGCAGCACTCCATGCAGCAAGTAGAAGGGCACTCCCTAGACCTGTGTAACTTTTAAAATAAACATAAAGAGTAAAACCATAAAAGCAAGAGAAAGAAAAGTAGGTGCATATTTTTATAATCTTGGCCTGTGAGAGGTCTTTTTAAATTTTAACATCAAAGGTGGCAACTATGAGGAGACAGATATGAGTCCATAAAAACTTTATAAGTATTGTATTGAAAAATACATCATCTACAAAGATAAAAAAATGACAAACTGGGGAAAGTACCAGCAATATATGACAAAGAGTGAAGATACTGAAACTAAAGAATAGTAATAAATGGTGAATAAACATAAAAAGATGCTCAGTTCATTGGTGACCAAAGAAATGTAAAATAAAACACGCCATTTTCTTGCCAGCTCACTAGCAGAGATGAAAAATAATACCTAGTGTTGCTGAAAGTACGAGAACAAAAACTTTTCTGAACAAAGCAATTTGGAAATTTTATCAAAAAACGTCAACAAGATGCATAATTTCTATACATCAAAACTCCAGTTCTAGATTATCATAAGAAAATAAAGAGGCACAAAATTTAGCTATTAAAAAGAATAAAGCCCTGGCTGGTGTGGCTCAATGGACTCAGCGCCGGCCTGTGAACCAAAGGGTCGCCGGTTCGATTCCCAGTCAGGGCGCAGGCCTGGGTTGTGGGCCGGGTCCTTGGTGGGGGACACACGAGACACAACCACACATTGATGTTTCTCTCCCTCTCTTTCTCCCTCCCTTCCTTCTCTCTAAAAAGAAAGATATAAAATATTTTAAACAAATGTACCTACAAGGATATTCATTATTGTAATATTATTTGTAATAGGGAGAAATTAAAAAACTAAATATTTAAAATAAAAGACTGGATAGCTGAGAATATATCATATTATGCAGTACAATGCCACCATTAAAGTGACATTACTATGAAAGGATAACCTTGTATACAAGTGACATGCAGGTGACAACCACAATTTTTGATTAAAAAGAGTAAAGTTTTATATATTTATGTAAGTGCATGTAAATATATGTATACTTCCTCTGTAGAAAAAAATCTAAAAGGACAAAATGTTAATTTTACCTCTGGATAATGGGATTATGGGAGTATTAGTTTTCTGTTGCTGCACAACAAGTTGTGCCAAAATTTAGTGGCTTAAAAACATTCATTATCTCAGTTTCTGCAGGCAGGGAATTTGGGACCCAGCTTTAGCTGGGCAGTTCTGCCTAGGGTTTCTCATGAGGGTGCAGTCAGGATGTTGGCCGAGGGTATAGTTATCTGAAGACCTGACGCGGGGAAGGATCCACTTCCAGGAAGACTCACTCACATAGCTGCTGTCAGGATGCAGACGCTTGCTGTGAGGGCCTCTTCACTGCAGGGGACACTTTATCACATAGTAGCTGGCATCCTCAGAGCCAAAAGTGATCAAGAGAGAACAAGACTAACGATACAATGTCTCTTCTGGTTTATGCAGAAAGTCACACTCTGTTATTCATGCCACATTCCAGTCATTAGAAGCAAGTTACTAAGTCCTGCCCACAGTAAAGCAAAGAATTTAGGTTCATCTCTTAAAGGAAAGAGTTATCAAACAATGTGTGGACTTTTAGTGGAAAACTAACAAACTGGAGCTCATCACCTAGGCAAAGGGAGTTCAGAATGAGGAATGATCTGGAGGAAAACGGTGTTTGGCCTGAAAGAGAGAAGACTTGAGCGGAAAAGAGGAGGCAAATCACTGCCGTCAACTAAGTACGTGAAGAACTGCCACGTGGAAAAGTGAGAAGGTGTAAGAAGCAGAACTTCAAGCAATGACTCAGAGTCAGTTACAGGTATGCAAAGTGGTTCATATAAGAACTTTCTAACAATCAGTTCTTAAAAACCAGAATGAGCCACTCGGTGAATGCTCCCTTGGCTAGAGGAGGGGCCTGTGGCAACTGAGGCACGGTGCCGCCACGCCCTCAGCTACCCCTAAGGTTCTTGTCCACACTAGTATTTCCTTACTCATACTGACGTGGCTGGTACTGAAACCAACCCTACAGCCTTTCCCAAAGCGGCAGACCTGCAATGAAGGTCAAAGCCATGAGGTATAAATGAAATGTACAGTGCTTGGCACAGTACAGTGTCTGGTACATAGGATGTGCTTTATAAACGTTAGTCATATCTGCATTGATTCAAAGTGTGATAAGATGCTCTCTAAGGTCCTTTCCAACTTTTAAGACTTTATAAATGAGTTAAAATCACTTTAATTAACTGTTAATCTTGATGGTGAGCCTCAGTAATATACTTAAGGGCAGGAATGACAAAATTGATCTTCAAAGCCAGAATGGCCAGACATGCTTTGGGAAACCACACAGAACAGAAGCAGTCACTTATGTAACAACCACAAAAACGAAAACTGAACATATTCAAACAGGTCATATTCTCTCTCGCATACATGGTCTGCTTGCTGGAATAAAGGTATTTTAAAAAGACTAAAACTGGGCTACTTTACCCCCTCAGCATAATCAGATTATTACAATTAGTTTACTCACTCCGCCTGCCAAGTACCCACCACAACCGAAAACTTACTTTTTGCGTGCCAGCAGCCTGGACGTTCTGCCATGTTGCTACAGGTTCTGTAGCTACGTGCCACTCTGGGTAAGTTTTCGCGAGTAACTTCACAAAGGTAGACTTTCCCACAGCTGCAATGCAAACAGCATGTATTGGGACATTTCCCAAATCAGGGCTGAAGGGAAAGGTGGCTGTCCTGCCCAACTCAAGGGAACAAGGATCAGTTTTTATAATTTCAAAATTCAGCAGCAGCCATACCCACTGTCAGACTGACAATGGGTCAGGCCATGCTACCCAGAGTCACCCTAATGAATGTAGGCAACAGGGAGGAAAAATACCCCTAACATGTGATTTGAATTTTAATGTCCCAACCTCCTAGAGGCAAAGAGTATTTAATAATAGTTAAAATGTAAATAGTCTATCCCTGGCGGGTGTGGTTCAGTTGGCTGGAGCCACACCTCATAGGCCAAAAGGTCTCAGGTTCGATTCCCGGTCAGGGCACTCACCCAGGCTGCAGGCCAGGGCGCATACAACAAGACAGCCAACCATGTTTCTCTCCCCCCCTTCCTCTCTCTCTGAAGGCAATGACAAAAATGTCCTTGGATAACAAGAATATCTTTTAAAAATGTAATAGCGTGTCAAAAGTAGATGAAATCAGCTACATACGTTGTAAAGCTTGAATCACAATCCTATTTATTCTGTGATGGTGTAAAAATTGCAAGTTTTTCACGATAGATTATGACCCGCATTCATTCACCAATCTGACCAGTGTTCAGGACTGTCTGACCCTGGGGGTGTGATGATAAACAAACCCAGGATGGACTCTGCCCTCACAGCTTGAATCCAGACAGATACTAAACAAACACAGAAGGAACTCAGAACACATTGTGTTAAGTGCTAGAAAAGAAAAACGCAGGATGGCTCTAATACAACTCAGGAGGTCAGGGAAGGCCCCTCTGAAAAACACCTGAGGTAAAACCTGAAAGATGAGTTAGCTAGGCCAAGGGCTGGGGGATGGCGGTCCAGGCAGAGACAGCAGCATGAGCAAAGGTGGAACAGAGAAAGAACTAGACACACACTAAGACAGAGAAGTCTTCGTGTGGCCTTGAAGAAGCCAGTGCAACCACAGTGTGGGCAAGTGAGGGAGAAGTGTGACTCAGCTGTGTGTGGAGAGGCAGGCAGGCAGGGAGGTCATGAGAGGCCTTGCAGCCGTGGGGAGAAGTCTGAATGTGCTGGAAGGGCAATGGGAAGTCAGTGGTGGGTTTTAACCAGGGAAATGACCAATTGCCATCTCATTTTTAAAAGATCACTCTGTCAGCTGTGTAAGAATGGACTGCTATGGAAGTAGGCCGACCAGTTAGAAGACAATAGTAGCTTGAACCAAGGTGATGGGAGAGGCGTAGAAAATAGCAGATGTTTTGAGAAATACCTTGGAGATTAAATCAACCTAGGACCACAACATTCAGGTCATCTTTTCCCACTTACACCAATGTCTACCCCATACTCCCCTGAGCTCCAGACTTCACTCTCCAGACTGGACATCTCACTCGGATGGCCCACAAACACCTCAAAGTCAATATATTCCCTAAATGGACTCACCATCTTCCCCACCAAACTGCTTTCTTTTCCATATCCCGCCATCCACTCACTGTCAGGACTTCCTCCTCTGCCAAGCCTCAAGTGGCCACTAAGTGCTTTGGTACCCACCTTTTAAATTCCCCCATCTGTCCTTTTCTCTCTATTCCCGCCTCCTATTCAAGACCAGCCTTTCATCAACTCTTGCCTCTCCGACTCTGCCCTTGCCCTCTTCAATCCATCGCTCATCCTGCAGCCACAATAAACACAAAACAACACTGCTTAAGACTCTCTGACAGCTCCGCACTGCCTTCACGACAAAATCCAACCCTTTATTAACATGGCCTGTGAGACATTTGGATCTAGCCCCTGCATATACCTCTCTGGCCTCAGCTTCATTTCAGGCACCCTGGGCTCCTTCTGGACCAAACTCCTTCCCATTCCAATCATGCCATGTTTTCTGCTGCAAATGTGACTGTTCATACACTTTACCATTTCCTGGTACACTTCCTCTTCTCAGCTGGCCAACTCCAACTCAATCTTCAAGAATCTGCTTAGGCCCTGGCTGGTACAGCTGTTGGTTGGAGCATCATCCCATAACCAAAAGGTTGTGGGTTTGATTCCTGGTCAGGGCACATACCTAGGTTGCGGGTTCACTGACTGGTCTGTGCGTGTTAAGATCCCCGGTCCAGGCACTTAGAATTCCCGGGTCCTGGTCTGCACAGGCATAAGATCCCCAGTCTGGGCATGTACACCTATGGGAGGCAACCAATCAGTGCTTCTCTCTGGCACTGATATTTCTTTCTCCCTTTCTCTTTCTCTAAAAAAGCAATGAAAAAAAATGTCCTTGGGTGAGAATTAAAAAAAAAATCTGCTTAGATGTACCTTCTGTGTGAAGACTTTCCAGACCCTGATACCTCTATTCAATTAGCTAATCCTCCTCTGTGCTTGGCCTGGCATTCTGGGTAAGACTCCATCACTGCCATTGTAATTATATTTCTCCAGGTACAAGATAGGGGTCTCCAGGGCAGGAACCAAAGCCCAGCCCGATGACCTGACTGAATGAATAAAACATTTAGCCCTGGCTGATGTAGCTCAATGGACTGAGCACTGACCTGTGAACCAAAGGGTTGCTGGTTCAATTCCCAGCCAGGGCACATGCCTGGGTTGCAGGCCAGGCCCCTGATGGTGGGCGCACTAGAAGCAAACACACATTTATGTTTCTCTCCCTCTCTTCCTCCCTTCCCCTCTGTCTAAAAATAAATAAAATCTTTATAAATAAATAAATTACTTAAATTAAATTTTAAAAACATTTAATACATTATTAATACTAGTTTCCCCTGAAACCTACTTTTGTTAAATATCAAAAATAAACCTTAAGAATGCCCTGACCAGTGTGGCTCAGTTGGTTAGGCATCATCCTGCAAAGCAAAAGGTCGCCAGTTCAATTCCCAGTCAGGGCACATGCCTGGGTTGCAGATTTGGTACCTCCCTACTGTTGGGGCATGTACAAGAAGCAACTGGTTTCTCTCTCAAATCGATGTTACTCTCTATCTCTTTTCCCTCTAAAAAAAATAATTAAAATAAAATAAAATAAAATAAACCTTAAGAGTGCTTTTGGAACTCAATCTCCTCTATTGGAGTTGATTTTTCTTAAGTAAGTTCTACTCTTAGGATAAATCCAAATATTGGGTTGGCCAAAAAGTTTGTTTTTTTCCATAAGATGACTCTAATAGCACTTAGCTGTCCTTAACTTCATTTGAAACAATTCTGTTAGATTGTATTGTGACACCTGTCATGTCGGCTTGTATTTTTGAAAAAAACTTATCAAAATCAGTGAATTTTTGTGTAGCCATTTTAATATCGAAGATGGAAGAAAATAAGCAACATTTTCGGCATACTATGCTTTATTATATAAGAAAGGTAAAAACACAACTGAAATGCAAAAAAAGATTTGTGCAGTGTATGCAGACGGTGCTGCGACACTGAATGTGTCAAACTATGAACAATAAAATGACAACAAACTCATAACTATCAACAACTGAACCTAAAAAACAAAAACAAAAACTAAGCAAACAACTAGAACAGGAACAGAATCATAGAAATGGAGATCACATGGAGGGTTTTCAGTTGGGAGGGGGAGGATGGGAGTGGAAAGATACAGGGAATGAGAAGCATAAATGGTAGGCATAAAATAGACAGGGGGAGGTTAAGAATAGTATAGGAAATGTAGAAGCCAAAGAACTCATATATATGACCCATGGACATGAACTAAGGGGGGGATGCTGGGAGGTAAGGGGGGTGCAGGGCAGAGGGGGTATAAACGGGAAAAAAATTATGATAACTGTAATAGCATAATCAATAAAATATACTTAAAAAATGGTTTGTGAAGCTTCATGCGGGAGATCTCTCACGGATGATGCTCCAGTCGGGTAGACCAACTGAAGTTGAGAGCGATCAAATCGAGACAGTAATGGAGCACAATCAGTGTCCTACCATGCAGGAGATAGCTGACATACTCAAAATATCCAGATCAATAAAATTACTGGTGAAAATGAAAACTGTGTCTTTTATTTTATGGAAAAAACCATATGGACTTTTTGGCCAACCCAAAAGAACCAAGAGAAGAGAGGAAGGCACCCTTCCAGTCAATTTTATCAGCCACTCACAGCTACTGATCAGGAGTGCAGAGCTGTCTTGGCAGAAGAGCCCACACATCCAATATGTGACATTTATCACACACCACTCCAACTCCTCTCTGAACTCACAGGCTAAGAACAAACAACGTGAATCTATGCATTTGTACAGTCATGCTCATCTCTCACTCCCACCTCCACCAAACTTCTGAGTGCCTTTGCACACTTGCTCAGCCTCTGCTCTTCCCACACGTCAGTGACTAAACGCCTTTCCCTGCTCCCCTAGGACTGTGTCTAAATCCTCTCCCTTACTAAGCCCAAGGTCTCACGTCTTCCGTAAGTTCAGGACTTCTCTAACTCACACCAAATTTCCACCATACTGGGCAGTTGAATCAAACAAGATACATTTATTGACTACCTATAATTTGTCTAGCATTTAATTGTTTTGTTATTTCATTCATCTCGGTTTTGGTTTCCTAACAGGATCTCAATCTCTGGGGTTGGGCCCCTGGAATGCACATTTTTAAAGTATGTCCCAAATGCTCCTGATACATACTTATTTTTATTATTTTTTAAATTTAATCCTCACCTGAGGATATGCTCATTGATTTGAGAGAGAGAGGAAGGAACAGACAGACAGAGACAAATATCTATGTGACCGAAAAACACCGACTGGCTGCCTCGTACAGGTGCCCCGACCAGGGAATGAACCCGCAGACTTTTAGTGCACAGAACAATGCTCCAGCCAGCTGAGCCATCTGGCCAGTGCCATACTTATTCTTGAAAATGCTACTCAGAACTATCTCCATCAACACCAACAGAGGTAGTTAATAAAAAATATAGCTTCTGAAATTATATCCTAAACTACTAAATAAAACCCTCCGTGCTTGTCACGGAGAATCTAATAGAGCGGCAGGAATTACAAGTCGGTTGAGTTTGTACATTATCAGACACTTGCCTACCCTGAGTAGCCCCTGGTTTAAAGTATCTGGCAAAGATGGTCAATATTTAGACCGCATGTTGTTGATTAAGTCTAAAACATGCTCCCCGCTACTAGCTGAAAAGCTATTTTAATTAATATGAAAAGATAAAGGTAACTGTTAGCTGAGTGATGCTGAATGACTATTAAAATTATTTAAAATTTTTAAAAATTAAAATCAATTATGGCCCTAGCCAGGTAACCCAGTTGGTAGGAGCATTATCAGCCAAGGTCACATGTTCGATCCCTAGTCAGGGCACCTACAAGATGCAAACAATAAATGCATAAATAAATGGAACAACAAGTCAATGTTTCTCTTTCTCTCCCTAAAATCAATTTTTATAAAAAGACATGCACATAACCATGAAAAAAAACAACAACAATTACATCAGAAACTACTGCATGTGGAAAGGGCCCTGTGGGTTAGGGAGTACAACTGTACCTCTGAGATCAGACACCATTAGTTCATTTAAGAGCAGTCAGGACTCTCAGAAACTGACTCATGCCATTTAAACACACAAAACCCGGAATGTCAACAACTTAGATGTAATGGGAAATACACAGGTCCAATGACTGGAACAACCACACCAGAGCCACACCTCCACCCTGCACCCCCTCCCCATTCCAAAGCTCCTGGAAGCCAGTTTAGTAATCAGAAGATGGCTTCAGCAAAGGATGGCAGTAAGTGGCAGTGGAAGGTCCCAAGAGTTGTGCCATCCACGTTGCTGTGGGGCTTGGAGAACCTGGGTCATTTATCACAGCGCCGAAATTTCTTCAACTGCATTGTAATGGAACTCGCCTGACCAGGCACCACCCACAGATATGAAATAATTACTTTTTTAAAAATTCAAAGTTACATGTTTACATTAAAACCAGACACAGCATAACCTTTTTTAGTGCTGTGATGATACCTGATCATAATAGTTTTTTTCTTCCTGCTTGGATTTTGATTTTTTAAAGATAACTGTTTTTAAAGTGTTCCCAGGGACTCCCCAGCGGTGTTTCTGGTGGCGCTGGCTGGCTCCCCACTGCTACACTGGCCTCCTCCTGGCGACCGAAACACGCATGTCCACCGGAAGCCACTCCTCTTCATGCAACACTGGGAAAACTGACAAAGTCCTTCGTTTGTTTGGTCTCTATGCAGAGCACCAGCTTCTTATGATATCATTATCACAATTTAGTAATATCCCAGCTTGACTGTTACCTTTGAATATACTTTATAATATCATAAAATCTCGGATCTCAGCATCAAACCCTCCCCCAGGGCTGTGGCTAACCTCACACCTTACTCCATGTGCCCTGACTTGAAAAGGGGTGGGAGCTACTTTTTTTAGAGTCCATTACTTTGACACGTTGGTTTTTATAGCACCGGAATCGTCATTCCACCTGCTGGACCAAAGAGCTCCATTGTTAATGTTTATCTTATTCCTCAGTCATGGTTTTTTCCTTCCACAAATTTTTCTATGCACTGCAACGGCTGCTGTGACAACATTACTGTAAAATCTAGTAGGAGATAGTATCTGATGTAACACCCCAATCTATTACTTAAAATGTAATAACACCTGTATCTCATGGGAGACTCTGAAATATATCACTTCCAAGCATTTTCTTCCCTAAAACAAAATGAAAAACATGGGGAAAATCCATTTCTGAAACTTTATACAAAAACAAACAAACAAAAAACCAATGGCCATAAATATAAAACTGCCCATCTTTAAACAAAAGTTCTTCGAAGAAAATTAAAGGCTTTATTTCAGGAACTTCATTTGATGCTACATTCATTCACTCAGTCATTCAATAAATGCAGCTACTAAGTGGCAGGAAAAACAACTAAAACGATGGGCTAGGCTGAGATCCTGCCCTTTAGGAGCTTCTTCTTCAGCCCTGAATCTAAGAACCCAGGGTCACATAGGCTCTGAGCCTACAGGTATTCTGGGAAAACTTTCAAAAATCATGCAGCAGCTGGAACAAAACTTAGTACATTTTTGCCCTGATTCTTTTTCATGGGAAACTATATTTACCAAAAAAAAAAAAAAAGAAGCTTCTCACTGCTTCCGAGTACATCCTGAACCCATCCATTCTCCCGAAACCCTTGCCGATCCGGAATGCCCTCCTCCCCGACTCTGCCCACTAGTTGATTCATCCTCTCACTGTTGCCTTCTCCGTCTTCGCCTCCTTCATCTCTAGGCAGAGTTAATTCCTGCCTGCTCTAGTTCACCAGGGTTTTACACTGTAATGATTGTTGACTCATCACTCTCTCCAGCTAGACTGGAAGCTCACTTTTTGAAGACACAGACTGACTTTATTCTCTTTATACCCTGAGTATCTAGCCAGGTACAAAGAATGGAGATGGATGCATGGAAAGAGTTGAATCACAGTAGACTCCAGTTCACAATGTTTGGAATAAATAGGTCTCCCCCCCAACCCCGCCCAGGATTCTTTGCCCAATTGTTTATATTCAATAAAAGTTAAAGATGCATATTGGTGATCTTAAGTCACTAACCTTGAATACCAGAGGACATGTGTTATAGGGAAACTCTCCACTGTTTTATGTCCCAGCCTCTAGACTGCAAAAGTATAAAACAGCTTCCTCTTTTCTGGTGGGGTCTTTCAAATCAAAGTAAGAACAGTCTGAGATGACTCACTGACAATATTTCAAAGAACACTCCTTTCTTCAATTTAGGTTTATAATCATAAAATAACTGGATTTGGAAGGTGATACTACACTTTAGTTAAGAATATACTTTAAAAAGGCTAGGTATTTCATTTTTTAGATCTTAAGGAAGTCGAGGTATAAAGCTTTTCACTTACAACCACACAGGCCTATGGCTTCACAACTCATGCTAGATGCCGTTAGTTGTTACTTCACTGATCCATTTCCTTCACACATGCTGCTATCTACGTGTGCAGGGTCAGAATGGCAAGATGCAGAGAAGAACAAGAAGTAGTACAAGCAAAGCCACTGCAGTCCTGGCTGGTATGGCCTACGACCCGAAAGCCTGCCCGCTGGATTCCCAGTCAGGTGCATGTCTGGGTTTCGCACCAGGCTCCCAGTTGGGGGTGTGCGAGAGGCAACCGATTGATGTTTCTCTCCCTCTTTCTTCCTCCCTTCTCCCCTTTCTAAAAATAAATAAATAAAATATTTTTTAAAAGCCACTGTAAAGATATCTAACTTCAGTTAGGATAGGGGCTCACCTTGCTCTGTTCAGGTTTCCTGAATGGGTATTCTTATTCTGATTTGTTTGATGATGCCACCTGTGATTAGAGAACCAAATAACTCATTTGATTATGTTATCAGTTTAAAATATTTCCTTTGTGGGTACCAATGACTAACTTCCATATGGGTATCACAGCACAGAATTCAAGCATCTGGTAAACACTGAATGAGTACAATGGGTCAGGAAGGGGGGCAGGTTCTGGTGACAGAAAGATGAACAAGACACTAAGTGGCCAGCCCAGGGAAGATGTTAAATGTTGCAAATGATCTCAACAGAACTCAAGTGCTACAGCAGTGATGGGTACAAAATGTTATGAACATACAGAGGAGGCAGTGACTAATTTTGTCTGGGGAGAGTCATCAGAGTGTGTGGGGTGATGCAGAGTAACAGGAAATATAGAGAGCCAGATTAAAGAATCCCAGTCCACTTCTCCTTAGTCACTTTCCTCGGGCAACTGCATTCACCTCCAAAGCTTCAACAATTACCCTAAAGTCAACAACTTCCATATATGAAATCTCAGCTTCCAACTCTCCTGACTCCAGGCACATATTCTAACCTACCTCAGAACACCTATCTCTATATGTCTCAGAGGCACCTCATGTAAAATACAGGGTCCGGCAGAAGTAGGGCTTGCTTGAGTATGGTTGGTACTACAGCAAACAAGACATGCAAAGAAAGTGCCAGCTTTATGGACCTTTCTTCCTATTTGCTCATTCTAGCCAATTTTCCTTTTAAAACTAATCTAGTCACGGCACATACTGGCTTGAAGTCTTCAGTAGCCCCTCACTGCCTACAGGAGAAACTCCTAGCATGGCCCACAAGCATGTTCAACATCTGGCAAATCCTATCCTTCCAACCTCTTGTTCTGGCATCCTCTTCACAGGCCCTTTAAACTCCAGGCACATCCAGCTACTTCTCTGTTATTAAAACTACATGTTTCTTCAGGCTTTGCTTTGGCAAAGGTTACTTCCTATGCCTGGAACACCCTTCCTCTTCTCCCCCTTGGGAATCCCTACCCCTGAGATTCCAAGTTTCCATGCCCAAACATGGCACTCATCACATGGTATATAAATCATGTTTACAGGTTTGCTTCTTTCACTTGGCTGTGAGCTCCTTAAAGGACAGGAGTCCTATCACACGAGTTCCCCTTCATAGGACACACTCAGTGAGCCTTGGTTGCATGAGAAAGCAAGGAAGAAGCATAGAAATCAGGAAAGGTTAAGAAGCAAAGGTCAGGAAAATTGGGACAGGCAGCTCACACCTTACCTGATGGGCTGCCCAAAGTACTTATTTTGTAAAGTACTTTGTACCTCTCTGGGCTGTATGGTAGACCTTCCTTTGAGGGCATGTTTCTCAAAGTACAGTACAGAACGTCTTTGGGAACACCATCAGGCAGGTAGCAGGACCCTCCCTTCTCATTTCCCTCAAAGTTTCTGATCTGGCTGGAGAAACACACACACCCGAGGTGACTGGTCCCATTTTAAGTTCTTGACTATGAAATCCAAATGGGTCCTTAGTGCTGCCCTGTAACTCTCTATTTTTCCCCTTCACTCACTGGATACTTCCTGTCTTTCCACACTCCCCACACTCACTCTTTTCCATTCCCCTGAGAAAACATACACAACCAAAAGACCGTCCACAAGTTCCCACTGCAGCTACTTAAGTCAGTACTCACTTACTCGCCATGCTCTCCATTATTAAAAATGAACTGTGCCTCCAGCTAAACTCAACCTTGTTCCACTTGGCCTATAGATTCCATTCCTTCTTGCTTACTAACATCCCTCCAGCAATTCTATCCTCTCCTGTTTCACCATTTTCTCCCTCTCTAGCAGACCATTTCCACCAGCTTACAAATATGATGTAATTTCTCTTACAGAAAGAAAAAGGTCTGAAACCCTCTTCCCATTTCAGTTACCACCCATGGCTTTCCTTTCTAAGAAAGCTTCCAAACCGTCCAAACCGTTGCATAACCCGCTGCCTCCAATTCCTTACTCTCCATTCTCCTTGAACCTATGCCAATCAGATTGTCACCTTTAGTGCTCCTAAAAATTGTTCAAGTTCACCAGAGTTCCATTAAGAGAGCATCACACACTTGATGATTCCCTCCCTCAAACAGGTTCAGATGGCTTCCAGGATATCATTCTCTTTTGGTTTTTCAGTGGTCAGATTCCTTCTCAGTCTCTTTCGCTGGTTGCTTCCCATCTCCTCAATCTCTTTAGCATTTGTGTACCCAGGGCTTGGTCCTTCCCATCAACACACATGGTCTCCTGGATGTAAATATGTACTATATTTGTAACTCCAGTCCGGCAGACTCTGAACTCTGGGCTCATATAGCCAACTGCCTATTCAACAACTCCACTTAGATATCTAACAACCATCTAAAACCCCAACATGCCTAAACCACTCCCTGCTTCAAATCTGCTCTTCCCATTCTCCTCCAATGGAGAAAATCCATTTTTCAAGTTACTCAGGCCAAAATGATTGGAGTCATCACTGAACCCTCTCTTTATCTCACTCCACGTCTGTCTGTCAACAAATCTAGTCAGCTCTACCTTCAAATGTCACTAGAATCCAATGACTTCTCACCACCTCCTCTATGATCACCCTGGTCCAACTCACTGAAACTCACCATTCCAATAACCTCCTGACACTTTCTACCTTCAACGTATCTGCCAGACTGATCTTTTTATAACTTAAGTCAAATCATATCACTCGACTATCCCAACCTTCCAATGGCTTCCCATCTCACTCAGACTGAAAACACATCAAGGACTACAGAGCCTACCAACGATCTGGCCACCCCTCTCCTCCTCCCACTCTCCCTCTTGCTCACTGCACTCCAGCCACAATGGCTTCTCTCCTATTCCCTGGATACACTTTCCATCTCAGGGCCTTTGCACTTGGTCTTCTCTCTGCCTGAAAGATTCTTCTCCCAGTTATCCACACGGTTCGCTCCCTCACCTTCGTCAGGGTTTTGCTCAAATTGTCAACTTCGAGGTCTTGACTGCTTTGATTACCCTACTTAAAATTGCAACTTTCCTCAACTCCTGAATTTCCTTCATCACAATCATGACTACCTAATATATGGTTTACTTTGCTTAATTTATGTTGTTCATTGTCAGTCTCACCCTACTTGAGTTCCATGAGAACACACATTTGTTCTGTTCACTGCTGTATCCTCAGCGCCAACAACAGTGCTAACACGGAGACGTGGCTCAAAAGGTTATTTGATGAATGAATGAATAAAAGGAGCAATTCTCAGTTTATTGCTAGTAGGCCTTCGACACTGAACACTGCTAATCCTCTTTTAGGTCTCAGCAAGTCAGCAGGTAAAAGTTTCAAGTCAGAAATTAGTAACATTAAACCAAAATGTTTTGCTTTTATTCAGTTTTTAACTACTTTTTAAGATACTGAGTTTCTATTTGCTCTTGTAACATTTTTTACTTAATATATGTTTTTAAGGTTAAAAAGTGAGTTTCTTTTAAAAAAACCGTTAATAAATTATAGTGGGACTAACAGAAACAGGGCAAACATAGTGAGAGTGGTACCTGAAGGACTGAAGGTTCAGAACTCTTAGGGGAGAGTTGCCAGATAAAATACAGGACACCCAGTTTATACACAATGCTCTTTTTAGCGTGTGCCCCAAATACTGCACGGCACACAAGTGCACTAAGAAATTATTCCTCATCTGAAGACCTATTTTAAATAGGCATCCTTTTGTTTTTTACTTTGGCCTAACTCTGGCAACCCTCGAACAAAGAAATTACTTCGAGCTTCTCGTCGCTTTCATTTAGCTCTATTCCTACAAACTAGTTGACCTCTTGTGCTACCTACAAACTGAGTGGCTTTTATGTCCCTGTGGGGCAGTATCGAGGAAGGACGTTCTAAATATCAAAGAGACAGAGGTCCACAGGGCATTTTGGGAGGGGAAGGGCCCTGGCAACGCAGGACAAGCAGCCCCGCCGCAGTAGGCCGGGGGAGGAGGTAGGGAGGAGGGGAGAGGGGAGGGGTTCCGGGCCCAGCTCCCTTTCCCAGCCTCTCAGACACCGGCTCAGCGGAGGCCAAGGCTTGGCAGCCCCTTTCCGGCCCTTACCAATGTTGCCTTCGATGGAGAGCCTTCGGGGCTCGCGCCCCGCGTGCAGGCCCCTGGAGAGGAGCACGCCCTCGAAGGGGGTCTGAGACATGGAACTGCAGAGCGCGCGCAGCAGCTTTACAAACACCCTGCCTGACACCATCCTACCCAGGAACCGCGCAACCAGCACTTCCGCCGAGAGCACTTCCGCCCCTGGTACAGCCGCCCACGCGCTTCGACGCACCTCTGACGTCAAGATATCGTCAGGCAGGAAGTGGGTGGGGTTGATCTGACTGAGAAGGTGGGGCCAAAGGGACCTCTTTGTTCTCGCGTTGTTTGTAGAGAAGCGTTGTGAGAAAGTCTCGTTTGGGATGCTGGAAAAGTTTGCTGATAACTGGACTTGCAAGGGCGTGATTAACCTTTCTGTATTTGCTCATTGGAAAATAACATTTCATAAGGGTCATAATAATTCCATCACCTTTGCACTTTTTATAAGTTTAAAATAATTTTCATAACTAAAGACAAAATGGTTGTAATTTTAAACAAGGTGTTTTTTCCCCCAGGTGTTTGTTGTCTGGTGTTTATTAAATTGGGCTGTTTTAAATACGTAAATGATGGAAACTGATAATTTACACAAATTAACGTTTTTTCCATTCCCTGCAACGCAGCAGCACAGTGCTGGCACATTATTTAATAAAGCAACAAAAGAATTCGACTACACCCCACCTCCTACTTTGTCTCTTGAATGAATAAATAAACGTTCGCTCAACCGATTTGCACAGTAGCCAAAAATCCAATTAGAATAAAGTGGGTGGAGGCTCGGATATGACTGGAACTGGTTTAAACTTGATAGATTGGGTTCTGTGGGCGTGAACAACAGCGGGGGTGAGGAGCAGGGCGGGTGTGAAGTGATGGGAATTCTGGACGGGATTTGTAAAAGGAAGAGTCTGGGTAGAGAGAAACTAACAAGCTGGTGTATAAAACTGGTGTCGTGCTGGAGGTGGACAGCTGCTCTGCAGAGGAGCAGGGCCAGTGTTGAGCTGCTGCCATGGAATGAGGCCCTGATTGGCTTTGTCCTGCCACGCCCAAATGTCTCAACGACCTCAGATTGATGACATGTTGTCAGGGGGTGCTTCCAACTTCCACGCTTAAACCACTAGAGTCAACAGGCAAACCCGCATTCAGGCACCACTCTTAGCGGTGGGAGCTTCTAGGAAACAGCGACCGGGGTGCAAAGGAGTGGGGAGGGGTCAGTAGCTGGGACACCTGTCTTGAAGCTGTTTGCGTAGCAGGCACAGGTCCTTTTTCCTATGTTGATGTTTATATTGATGGTTGAAGTGACATTTATATATTAAACACGTTATTTTAAAAGTAGATTGTAAATTTAGGGTAACCACCCCACCCCCCTTCCACAGCCACATCTGTGTAAAATTACTACTTACATTTCTTTAGCTATGTAAACCCAGACTTGGAAAATATTCATCCAAAAAAGTTTGAGAGGCTCTCTGGGACCCCACGTATTTGCTGCTTCATTGCCCTCGGGGTCTCTGTGAAGGTTAAATGAGGAAGTTGTCAGCAGATTTATGGGCAGACAGGCAACTAACCTGCTCCTCAGTTACTATTTTTTAAAAACTTTAGTGAAGTTAGTATGTAGTGAAGAAAAGAGCATGTATCATAAGTGTACAATTCAATGAAAATTTTCACAAACTGAATACACCTTTGTTACCTGGATTCAGATCAAGAAATGGAGCACTCTCAGCATCCCCAGAATCCATTTTTTCTAGCCAGTTACTACCCCTCCCCCACCCAAAGGTAACCAATAGCCTGAGTTCTAACAGCAGACATTAGTTTTGCCTATTCCTTATATAAATGAAATTATAGAGTGAGTACTAATTTCATTCAACATAATCTCTGTGAGGTTTCTACATATTATACCTGTGGTTGTATTTTATTCATTCTCATTGCTGGGTAGTATGTCACTCAGCCACACTGTTTGTTATCCGTTCTACTATTGATGGACATTTGAGGGTTTCTAGATTTGGGTTATTATGAATAGCATTGCTATGAATATTCTTGAATATGTGTTTTGGTAAAACTAAATAAGCAGTTTTCTTGGGTAGATACTTATGAGCATAATTGTTATGTGATAGGCTATTTGTATGCTCAACTTTAGTAAATATTCCTAAACAAGAAATAGTTCCACAGTGATTGTACCAGTCAGCACTGCTTGCTGTGGTTCCACGTTCTTACCAACAGTTGGTATTGTCGGGTTTGGTTTTTTTTTCTTCATGTTATTCATTCTGCTGTATATAATGGTATCTTCTTCTCGTTTTATTTCACATTTTCCTGGTGATTAGTGAAGTAACACCCTTTCATATGTTTATTGACCATTTTAGTAAGCTCTGTTGTGAAGGACCTGTTCAAATCCTGTGCCTATTTTTCTACTGTCTTTTACTCACTGTTATTGTTCATTATATATTTTTGCATATGAGTCCTTTCTGAACATTTTCTCTCTGTTTCTTGCTTCTAAAAACTTTAAAATCTTTTGATGTATGGTGTAAAGTAAGAAACTAAAATGCCTTTTGCTTAAATTGCCTGTCAGTTATCTCAATATTAGCAATAATTCTTCTATTCCCCTTCATTTCTTTATGCTTCTTTTATCATGTTATATCATGCATAAAAATTTAATATCTTTCTTGGTCTTAATTCCAAATTCCCAGAAGAGAGAAACTGATTGGCCCAGCTGTGCCCAAAAGATAGGGTCTCATGGAACAAACAGGAGTATTAGGTCCCCACCCATATGCGGGAGGAAGAAGGGCAATGGAAAGGATCTTTGTTCCCTGACCCATAGATTCTGTTGGTTGGGTGTCATCCTGCAAAGAGAAAGACCGCCCAGTTGATTCCTGGTTGGTGCACATGCCTGGATTGAGGTTCAGTCCCCAGTTGGGCTGCATACAAGAGTCAACCAATAGATGTTTCTCTCTCACATTGATGTTTCTCTCCCTCCCTTCCCCTCTCTGTAAAAATAAATAAATAAAATCTTTAAAAAATATAACGGGATCATTGTGAGCATGGAAGACACCTAAAAAGGGTAGTGATCAGTTCCTCTTAGAAGTAGTAAACAAGGTGTTAGCATCCCACCTCAGGTGTTGACCAGAGGTCAGAAAGTAGTGGCAAGTTGGTAAGCAGAATTATGTCCCACTTGCCAGGAGGAATGGGTCCACTTCCTGCTCCTGAAGGATTGTTAGGTATCTACAGGAGTTTATGAGTAAGAGCTGATTGTCTTATGTGAACTCTAGGCATTCAGTATCCATTCCTTCATCCAATATTTACTGAGCATGTACTACGTGTCATGCACTCTGCTTAGACCTTGGAGTGCAGTTCTGAAGAAATTATTATTTTCAAATGTTTGTAAGTGCTATTGTGAGAAATAAAATACTGACTCACATTACAAAAATGATTATGCAGCCATTAAAAATGTGACCCTGACTTTCCTCTGCTGCTTGGATGTCTGGTCAGTTATATTCTCATCTACATCATAGAAATTCTGATGTGCTGGATAAAAGGGTAAAGCCAGAGTCATTTGCTATTGTGGCACCATTTACCTAGCAGGCCTGTGACCTTGTTAAACATGACTGCCGTTTTACTCTGCTGCGCTTGTGCCCCCAGGACTGGAAATTATTGGAAAGCAAGAACAGAACAGCTCCCTATAGGCACAGGCAGAAGAAAACGTTGAAAACAAACTGCAGCCCCTGTTACAATGTCCTAACAGCCCAGGGACCACACAACAGCAACCTCCTCACCCTTTTAATCCAATTACAATCCAATAAGAGCTCAAAGCCCCACCCCTCTGTGCCGGTGTCTCTCTCCACATCATGCTCCTCTCCTTTCTTGGAGAGTGAATAAAAACTTTATTCTCAACATTTTCTTCTCTTCGTGAATTCTTTCGCAGTCCGTGTCACTGACTACCCTAACACCGGATTATGCTAACTCAAATGGGTGAGGCTGGGTAGTACACTTACAGAATCCCTTCCTGATAGGTCTGGCTGTGAGTCAGAGTTGGCCAAAAGAGGACCTGGTGATATTTGGAAGGCAGATGGGAGCCTCATCAACTCCTCTGGGGAGATCTCCGTTGTCAGATACTGTGACAGACAGATGTGCCCACAGATAGATCCCAGCTAGTTCTTGAGACCTTAGTGACTCCTTTCTAATCATCCCACAATTCCCTCCTGACCTATACTTCCCCAGCTCCTCTCAACTTTGAGTAGTCTCATTTCTTTTTTTAAAGATTTGTTTATTTTTAGAGAGTGGAAGGGAGAAAGAGAGGGAAACATCGAAGGGAGAGAGAAACATGGATCAGTTGCCTCTCACACCTCTCATATGCACCCCAACTGGGGACCTGGCCCACAACCAAGGCATATGCCTTGCCTGGGAATCAAACTGGCAACCTTTTGGTTCACAGGCTGGCACTCAATCCACTGAGCCACACCAGCCAGGATTGAGTAGTCATATTTCTAATAACTCCCTTATTTCTGCAATGTGTATGGTGGCTCTACTCCCCTGAATGAACTCTGACTGATATGCCTCATCATAAAAAGAGATATTCAAGGAGGTGGTTAAAAGTGTGGGCTCTGGATTCAGATAGCCAGGGGTGAAGATTAAGATAGTTCATAGGCAGCTTTTTAATACAATGCATGCCACATAGCTACCACCCGATATACATTATATAATAGGTAATGGCTCCTTCAGCTTGGCCCTCAGTGCCTGGAACATGACTTCTACTTATTTTTAGTAGACTTCCTGTTGGATTTTCACTCTTCTTAAGCTATTGTAGCCAATCCACTAAAAAATTCTAGGACAACACTTCTTGAAGTGGGGCAAGACCAGATGGAGGAGGGAAGGGCATGGCCAGTCAGCTCCCCCTTCTTCCCCCATATGGAGATGCCAGTGTGCCCCTCTATAGCAGGGAGAATCAGTGCTCCATTTCTCTGTGGGTCCCTGTCTGTGTGCAAGTGCCCTCCAACTTCCTCTCTGTGCTCTCTCTCCCAAGAGCCAGTGCCTGCAGCTCTTCTTTGCAGGACTGCCCTAAGCTCACTGTAGCTCTTTCCCTTCACAAGAGGAAAGTCTGGGACTTTATGTCCAGGGTGCACCTTCACTGACAGTTGACTGTGAAAGCCCAGCTCATTGCCTGCAGTTAGGCTTATCCTTCAGAGCTCACTGGGGACAGCTGAAGCTATGCCTGAGAGGTCCCCTGCGGAGCTTCCTCCTCTTTCCTGTCCTGCCTCTTCCACTCTACTCACGAGTTTCCCCTTTGAGCTCTTCCTCAATAAATCACTTGCATGTGGATCCTTATTTTAGAGTCTGTTTCTGGGAAGCCCTTCCTGAGACATGCAAATAAATCCTCTGGGGCGGAGCGGGGAGCGGGGAGGGTGTTGAAAACAAGCATCTCCATCTCATCTCCAGAGGGAAATTGCAGAGTTGGTGGAGGAGGGATCTCTGAAGTTGAGGTACCTGCACTTCCACTGGGTTCCATTGTCTTCAAACAGGTATTCCTGGGAAGGCTCATGAACCAGGTGGGACTTGCTCAGGAGCATACAAAATGGGACTTGGAGAGGTGGAGAGAGGGAAAAATACACCAGGCAGAAGTGAGAACCTAGTTTTGCCATTAACTAGCTAAGAGACAGAGTTAACTAATAAACTAGCTATAAAATGGGAATGATACTAGTTCCTGTCTCATAGGGCTGTGGTAAGGATTAAATGAGAAAATCAAGATAAAGCTCTTAGTCTAGTGCCTAGCATATTGTAAACACTCAATCTATGTTAGCCATTATCCTTATCCTTTATTTTCTCATAATACTTTGTGCATGCTTCTAATTCACCTCAAATCACTGTCTTATATGTATGTGTCTGTCTCCCACTTTATGCAGTGAGAACTTGATGGGTAGGTCATCTTTGTGGGGTACATAAACTCCATGTGGTCTTGCCCAGTAATTATGGATTTATTTACCAAAAATTTAGTAAATACTTGTGAAATTAATTAAACAGAATTAACCAAGGACAGGGAATGGGGGAAGGCAAAGAGGGAGAGAGAAAAAAGAAGAGGAGGAAGAGGAAGAAGACAACAACTTCCAGCCAAGATAGTGGTGTAGGTAGATACATTTTGCCTCCTTGCACAACCAAAAGAAGGACAAAACAATTTTAACAACAAAAAACAACCAGAACTGCCAGCAAATAGAACTGTATGGAAGTCCAACAACCAAGGTGTTAAAGAAGAAACACTCATTCAGGCAGGTAGGAGGGGTGGAGACAGGTAGCCAGGGTGGAGAGAGTGTGGGGCAAGGGGAAGGCTGGCAGATGGGTGGTCCCACAGGCAGCCCCACATTTGCATGTAGATAACTGGGAGGAACAACTGGGGAGTGAGATAGATCACACAACCCTGGGTTCTGGCGCTGGGAAATAATGCCTCAAAACCTCTAGCAGTAAAAACCTGTGGGGGTTGTGGTGGGAGAAACTCCCAGCCTCACAGAAGAGTTCACTGGAGAGACCCACAGGGTCCTAGAACATACACAAACCCATCCACTGGGAAATCAGCACCAGAAGGGCCCAATTTACTTGTGGGTAGTGTAGGAAGTGACTGAAAGCCGGCCAAGAGCTGAGTAAGCAGCAGTTTCCTCTCTGACCCGTCCCCTACATATAGTGCCATGAGCAGCAAAGAGGGTTGCCCTGCCCTGGCAAATACCTAAGGCTCTGCCCCTTACAACGTAACAGGCACATGGAGACAAAAAAAAAAAAAAAAAAAAAAAAAAAAAAAAAAAAAAAAAAAAAAAAAAAAAAGGCCAAGTGAAAAAACAGATTAAAACTCCAAAAATAGAACTAAGCAATGAAGAGATAGCCAGCCTATCAGATGCAGAGTTCAAAACACTGGTAATCAGGATGCTCACAGAAATGGTTGAGTATGGTCGCAAAATAGAGGAAAAAGTGAAAGCTATGGAAAGTGAAATGGAGAGAAATGTACAGGGAACCAAAAGTGAAAGGAAGGAAACCAGAACTCAAATCAATGATTTGGAGCAGAAGGAAGAAATAAGCATTCAACTGGAACAGAATGAAGAAACAAGAATTCAAAAAAAAAAAAAATGAGGAGAGGCTTAGGAAGCACTGGGACAATTTTAAATGTCCCAACATCCCAATCATAGGGGTGCCAGAATGAGAAGAGGAAGAGCAAGAAATTGAAAACTTTTATGAAAAAAAATGAAGGAGAACTTCCCCAATCTGGCAAAGGAAATAGACTTCCAGTAAGTCTAGGAAACTCAGAGAGTCCCAAAGAAGTTGGACCCAAGGAAGCACACACCAAGGCACATCATAACCATATTACCCAAGATTAAAGATAAGGAGAGAATCTTAAAAGCAGCAATAGGAAAGGAGAGAGTTATTTACAAAGGAGTTCCCATAAGACTAGCAGCTGATTTTTCAAAAGAAACCTTGCAGACAAGAAGGGGCTGGAAAGAAGTATTCAAAGTCATAAAAAGCAAGGACCTACAACCTAGATTACTCTATCCAGCAAAGCTTTCATTTAGAATTGAAGAGAAGATAAAGTGCTTCCCAGACAAGGTAAACTAAAGGAGTTCATCATCACCAAGCCCTTATTGTATGAAAAGGGACTTATCTAAAAAAAAGAAGATGATTAAAAATATGAACAGTAGCCCTGGCTGGTGTGGCTCAGTGGATTGAGCACGGGACTGCAAACCAAAGGATCACTGGTTCGATCCCCAGTCAGGGCACATGCCTGGGTTGTGGGCCAGGTTCCCAGTAGGGGGTGTGCAAGAGGCAACCACACATTCATGCACCTCTCCCTCTCTTTCTCCCTTCTTTCCCCTCTCTAAAAAGAAATAAATAAAAAAAAAAACAAAATATTAAAAAAAAAATATGAACAGTAAAATGAAAACAAACTCATGACTATCAACAACTGAACCTAAAAAAAACACAACAAAAACAAACTAAGCAAACAACTAGAACAGAAACAGAATCACAGAAATGGAGATTACACGGAAGGTTATCAGTGGGGAGAGGGAAGGGGAGAATGGGGGAAAAGGTATAGGGAATAAGCATAAATGGTTGGTACAAAATAGACAGGGGGAGGTTAAGAATAGTATGGAAAATGGAGAAGCCAAGAACTTATATGTATGACCCATGGACATGAACTAAGGGCTGGGTGCATGTGTGAGGGGGGTGCAGTGCAGAGAGAAATAAGGAGGGGAATGGGACAACTGTAATAGCATAATCAATAAAATATATTTTTAAAAAAAGAAGAAGAGAAGGAAGAATAACAGGAGGAGGGGGGAAAGAAAGAAGAAAGAAAGAGAAAGAAAGAAAGAAAGAAAGAAAGAAAGAAAGAAAGAAAGAAAGAAAGAGAAAAGAAAAGAAAGAGAGAAGGAGAAAGAGAAAGGAAGAGGAGGTGAAGGATAGGAAAAAATATTCTTTCTAAATGTGCTACCTCTTTCTTGATAAGCCTGTGTTTCCCTTTCTGTTTGTATTCTCTGCACATCACCCTTAAGTAAAAGGACTTACATTTCTGAAAGCCCTTGTTTCTTATCCACACCCCCCCCCCCCCATCATCTAGTCTTAAACTCATGTTCAAGGAAAAGGAATCAAGGTGCTGTAGTAGGAGTACTAACTTTAGAGTCAGCTATGTTTTGATTTTAATCTTGGTTTTGGGTGATCTTCAATAAGTCCTTAACTTCTCTAAACCTCAATTTCCTCATCTGTAATATGAGATTAATAATATAATAGTACCTATCTCAGAGGTTCACGTGTGGATTGGAAATAAGATGTGAAAAGCCATTCACACTGTGTGTGAGACACAGCACAGGGTAGGGAAGGGGAAAGAGCTCCACACAGAGAAGTAAGACTTGCAGGTTTTAATGTTTCATGATTGGTAACAGCAGTCTCAAGGAGATCCCCAGAGAATCTGTTCTGACTTTAGAAGCACTTCCTGTGGACAATGGAGGGTCCTGCCTCATCATACTCTGGCTTGCTGATCCACATCTGCTGGAAGGTGGAGAGAGAGGCCAGGATGGAGCCTCCAATCCAGACTGAGTACTTCCGCTCCGGGGGAGCAATAATCTGCAAAGAGCAAATGTAGTGAATAACAATCAGTCCCCAAGGGAATAGGAAGATGATTCAGGAATCATCTCATCACACTACCGGGCTGCCCCAGAAAAGGACAGACTCCATAGTCAGTCAGAAAATAACAGGGTGAAACTTGTGGTAGATTGGATTATTGCTCAAATCTTCACCCCCGCCCCCCCCCCCCATAGGAAGTGTGTAGTGTTCCACCACGTAACTTTGGGTTCAGTTCTGCATTTGCTTTGGCCAATGAAATGTTAGCAGTCGTGACCCAAACAGGAGCTTGAAATATGCCTTAGGCATGCAGTTGGGCATATTCTCCTGTGCCTCTGCCAACTTCACAAAAAGAACTTCCTTTGGAAGCTGCTGGCCCTTTAGTTTGGGTCCCATAATGAGAGATATGGACCTGACCTGAGCTAGTTGGACCTGCAGAGCTGCCTAACCAAGTCTGACCTACATCAGCTGACTCCCAACTGACCTGCAGGTACAGGAGCAATGCATGCTAATTGTTATGTTCTCTGTGGTCTCATAGTCACTTGTTACTCAGCAATAGCTGACCAATACAAACATCTACAGGGAAAGTGCTGTTCTGTTCTTGCTTGGAGTTGGATGCATGAGCAGCTCAGGTAGGGCTCCCTCCATTCCTTAGTGTGAGCCAGTCTACTCAGACCCTGTCTTGAGCTTCATCTGTCAACATCCACTTGTATCTGAAAAGTACTTAAATTCATACATACATTATTCATTCTGGTCACTGAGCTTAGCCTTTCGAAATTGGTTGTCCTGTCAAACACCTTTGAATTCCACCTAAAAGTAGATTCAGAAGGACTGAGATTCTTCAACTAATTTCTCAGATTCTGAAGGATCTAAGAATTCAATGCTAGAACAATCCAGAAATTGAATTATTTTGTCTCCTTAAAATCTCTCCACATATTTCTTAACTTACAGAGGCCATGGAATTATAGAATAAGAAGGGCCTTTAGAAATTATCTTATTTAGGCAGACAAAAGTCATCTCATCACTCCTTGAATAAGTACTCAAGGACTGGCACAGCCACTAAGAAGGTAAGAGATTTTATTGCTGGCAGTTCTAGTTGTGAGAAAACTCTGGGCTATCTTGGGCTAGAGGTCCTCCATCTCAGCCCCACCCCACCCTATATCCCTTCTTTCATATCCTTGAGGCTTGCTTCATCTCCCCCAGGCTTGCTTCGTCTCCCCCAGGCTTGCTTCATCTCCACCAATGCCTCTACACAAATCCTGCTGTCCAGTTTGGCTGGGATGCTTATACATGAACAGGTCCTGCCCACCCCTCTTCAGACCTTTTTTCACTCTATTTCCCCTGCCTGGAGTGGCTTTTTCCCTCCACTCCTCTTACTTAAGTCGCCCTTTCATCGATCATGTCTACTAATTAGATCAAATATTGTTAAACTCAGGGCAGTGGCTCACAAATTGGGATATGTATCAAATCACTGGTGTTTGTTTATCATTGTAGGTGGTGGGACTACCACCTACCTCAGCCTCAGACCTGATGAACTAGAACCTGGGGCTGAGGCTCGGTGTGGTATCCTGACACGGAGCCCTGGTCAAAAGCCCCATGTGGCAGGCATCAGTATCTCCAGGTGAGGAGAGGAGCTCGTAGGTTCTCACTTGTTTTCTGGTGGCCTGCTTCGCTTTCCTGTGCTGAGCACAACCTGCTAGGCAGAAGGACGGTCTGGGGCAGCCTGCCTTTGCCAAGAAGGTTCTTAGAATACTGACATAGAGAATATACTTCCTCAGATCAGATCTACTCCCCAGAGAACAACTTTATTGTGACACTGTAACTTTCAACCTATTTGTTATCTCTATTCTATCCCCAACTCTTTCTAAACCCTTTAGCACAAAGTTCCTAGAAGCCCTTAAAAAGGACTATATTATCGATTGCTTGGAGACCAGAGGCTCAGTAGACGCAGAAGACCAGTGGGCTCCCATTTTGCCGAGGCCTACGAGGTGAGAAACCCTGGTGAGAAGCAGTGTGGGAAGGGCTATGGCCAAGCCGGGACAACAGGCTGTCCAGGAATCAAGGAATGTCCTCATGAACTGGAATCAGCAGCCTGCTCCAAGCCAGACTTGATCTCTTTGAAAATTTCACCCTGCTTTGGGGTCATGCCCAACTCCTTTCTAAAGTTTAGAGATGCTGTAGTGTCACCTCGTTCTTTTCTTTCCCTCTATGTCCCTCCTCTTTATTTCCTCCTCAATCAGCTCCATATTCTCTTTGTCCCAAATTCTTTCACTCTCTTCTTATATGACATTATGTGCTTATGTTTGAGAGCTCATGCTCAGAGTGTCTCCGACTCATCAGCACCGAAGGAAAGTAACTCCAGAAGGTGAAATTTGTCCCAGACCAGAATGATGCTGAACCCAGGAGACTGCTGAGCTGCAGGCCTGTCAGCTCAATTCTGAGCATCTCCTACGTAGACAGATCATTGTAGAAAGAACAGGATGGAGGGAACCGGGTGAAGACCCACCTTGATCTTCATGGTACTGGGGGCCAGGGCTGTAATCTCTTTCTGCATCCTGTCAGCAATGCCGGGGTACATGGTGGTCCCCCCGGAGAGGACATTGTTGGCATATAGGTCCTTGCGGATGTCAATGTCACACTTCATGATGGAATTGTAGGTTGTTTCATGAATTCCGGCGGACTCCATGCCTAGTAGAAATCACAATATCTAGTCAACATCCATCCTTCACAAACACCGGCACCTTCAGCTCCTCAAGTGACCCTTCTGTTGTTGCAACTACCCTAGTTCAGACCCTTAATTAACTCCTCAATGGATTACAAGATCAGACCCTTTAACTAGTCAGCATCCTGCCTATAGTTTCCCTCTGCTCTGATTGGTCTTTCAGTGTTGTCTAAGGTATGTTTCTAAAGGACCGCTTGCATCGTGTCATCTTTTCGCCGCTTTTTGGAGATGTGACTCACATGCCATAATGCTCACCCTTTTAAAGTGTACAGAAGTTTGTAGTATAACCGCAGAGTTGTGCGACTTTTGTCACAATGGAATTTTAGAACATTTTTAGCGCCCCGAAAAGAAGCCCCATACCTATTATCGGACACTCCCTACTTCCCCTTCCCCCTGCCCAGCTCTAGGTAACCATTACTCTACTTTCTGTCTCTGTAGCTTTGCCTCCTCTGGACACTTCATGTAAATGGACTCACGCACTCTGTGGACTTTTTGTGTCTGGCTCGTTTTACTTAGCACGTTTTAAAGGTTCGCCATGTTATAGCATGTGTCAGTACTTCTTCATTCACTTGTGTTCCCAGATAATACTCCACTGTGTGGATGTGCCCATTACAACACCTTTGATGGTCCTCCAGGGCCTACGGGTTGACATTTAACTTCCTCAGCCTGGCACTAAGATCTTCCCACATGCCAAACCAGCTCATGCCCACCTACCAGACCTCCCCCACCTTTAGTTTTTTGTGCATGTGATATAATTCCACACAGTAGATAAAAGAATCTTCCTAAAATGCAAACCTGACCTTGCTACACTGCTGCTTAAAGGCTTTCAGGGGATATTCATTGCTGATATGATTAACCCCCACATTCTTTGTGTGGTCCAGCCATTCGCTCCAGTTTCTTGTGTGTGCAAACACACAACACACATGCACACACATACACACATGTGCACACACAGAATTCTTTCATCATGTCCTAAATTGTTTCATAGCTACATGCCTTTGCACATACCTTTCCATTGGCCTTGTATGCCATTCCCTACTCTGCACTCCTTCCATCCCCAGATACTATAAAATAAAATGATATTCATTCTTCATAATTCTGTTCAAATATTCCCTAAGAAGGCCATCCCTGGTTTCTTAGATCTATAGCGCTCTGTCCAGTTTGCTATTCACCACTACACTGTGTATCAGCATTTGCTCACAGTCCCGTCTCTTCTTATATACTCCTCAAGAAAGAGTTGTCCTTGTGTTATTCTCTTATCTAATCCTTGTTGCAATGCTAGTTAGTAGGTACTATCAGTATTTCCACTTCACAAGTCAGGTAACTGAGGGTTAAAGAAGGTCACATGTCCAAAGTGATAGGGCTTAAAGAGGCAGAGTCAGGACTTAAAACCAGGTCTGAACCCCAAGCCCGTCCTGTTTACCACTATAAACTTCAACCTCACGATCTAAATGCTGAGTGACCCAAGAGTGTTTTGTTTATTAACCTCACTCTTAGTTTCATATTATATCCCTCTCTTGCTTTATCTTGATTTCCTTACTTTTTAATTTAAAATTAGATTTTATCTAGTTGTATTGTTTATATATTTTTGGCTCTTCCTGGAAAAATATGGGCTATGCATAACAATAAACAAAGTGTGCGTGACTCCTGCTGTTTCTCTTTCCATTCCTTGCCCACCCACTGCCCACCCTGCCCTCCTGATTGGCTGGACTGTGGGCAGCACCTCACCAATGAAGGAAGGCTGGAAGAGGGTCTCAGGGCAGCGGAAGCGCTCATTGCCAATGGTGATGACCTGCCCATCTGGCAGCTCATAGCTCTTCTCCAGGGAGGAAGAGGAAGCTGCTGTAGCCATCTCATTCTCAAAATCTAGGGCCACATAGCACAGCTTCTCCTTGATGTCTCGCACAATTTCTCGCTCGGCTGGAAAGAGTGGAAATGACAGAGAGCAGATACTCAGTTCTGTTAGTTTGGTTGTCCCATTTTGATCTCTGTGAAAACCTCCTTCTTCTTTGGACTCAGTCTTAGGATGAATGTTAATTTTTCTCTTTTTTAAAAAGATTTTATTTATTTTTTAGAGAGAGGGGAAGGGAGGAAGAAAGAGAAAGAGAGAGAAACATTGATCAGTTACTTCTCATGTGCCCCAACTGGGGACCTGGCCCTGCAACCCAGGCATATGCTCTAGAATGGGAATTGAACCAGCGACCCTTTGGTTCGTGGCTGATACTCAACCCACCGGGAGACACCGGCCAGGGCAAATGTTAATTTTTTTCATTCTTCTTCCTCAAGTGGGAGGTCAAAGTCTTGATTCTCGAGCAAAATGTTGCACAGGCTTTTCTCCTTGCTGTCTTCACTCTGCCCTGATCATGCTTCAGGCCTTCCTGAGGGCCTGGCAGGACACATTTCCAGTCTCGATGTAGGGCTTATATGTTATGATCTCACAGAATCTAGGAAGGTCCCTACCTAAGTACTCTCTTTCCCAGGGTGACCACTGAGGCATGATACCTTCCCCTTAGATATTCAGACCTTATGTATCCTATGTGTCCTCAGACAAATTATAAATGCCCCTAGTTAATGAAATGTATCACCAGATCTTACTACCATTCAGCATTGTTAAAAACTAGCTCCTATCTGGTGTGGACATGGACAGAGGGAGCAGGTCCCTGGGGAGGGAAGGGTGCTGTCTGTGTAAAGGCACTTGAAGAGGGCTCAGCTGAGTGCTTCTTAGGATAAGCAGGCCTAAGCCTTGTCCCCCTCCCCAGGTGTACTGGTCGGGAAACTTCCTCCTTGAATACGGTTGCCTTGACTTTCTGGTTCTGTCCAGAGGCCCAGCCCTAGGCCAGGACCTCCCCATCTACCCCAAGATAGTTGGAGGATACAGAGCCACAGCCTTCTCATTAGTCCTGGGAACTTCCGGTCCTAGATCAGATTTGGTGTTTTGAGCTAAGCTCAGAATCGGGAAAGGGGTTGGATACCTGTGGTCACAAAGGAGTAGCCTCTCTCTGTGAGGATCTTCATGAGGTAGTCTGTGAGGTCGCGGCCTGCCAGGTCAAGGCGCATGATGGCGTGAGGCAGTGCATAGCCCTCATAGATGGGTACATTGTGGGTGACACCATCCCCTGAATCCAGGACGATGCCTATGGACAGAGGGACAGGACCTATGAAAACCTTTCTTGTCTTTCATCTATCTCTTTCTGGGAACATTTACCAATGAGCTTCAATTACCATATTTTTCTTTAGTAGCTGAGAAAATTTACTCTCCATAAGAATAATCAATCATATTTTTGTACACATCAATTTATTCTCCCAAATGAGACTACAGCCTACGGGAAAGCAAGTTAAATGTCTGCTCTTCTCGTACTCCTTGAAACATTTTCATGATGATGCACACTTGTCAGTCTGCATCTATAGTGCACATTCTGTAAATGAGGCAGGGTGATTTGTACATCTTTCAGGTATCAAACTGACACATATGTGCATGCATGCGGAATGTTAGATCTGAAAGAGACTATAAAAACCAGCCAATCTGAAAAAAATTAACATTCTCTACTAATAAAACTTTTAGTAAACCATAAAGGGAAATAAGCTTTCTCAGCATGATAAGAAATCTCTCTTGAGCCTACAGCTACATCATAATTGATGGGGAAACATAATACTGTTATTTTATTATTATTATTTACTATAGTCCTGGGTGTTTTAGCCAATGCGATAAGACACAAAATGGAAATAAAAAGTATTATTATCAAAAGGAAACAGAGTTGTCATTATTTGTACATGATGTGGTTGTTACCTAGAAGACCCAAGAGAATCAACTGAAAAATGATTAGAGCTAATAAGATGGTTTTATAAGGGCCGGAGGTAAAATAAATACCCAGACACAAGTAGCTTACTCTTGTACAAAGATGTTGATGCAGCATATTTTATAATAAAAGAGAAAAATTGGAGACAACCTATAGGCCCAGCAATTGACAAATGGTAAAATAAATAAATAAATTACGGAACCATCATACAATGATTACCACGTGGCCATCCAACATGATGTTTACAACAAAATCGAGTGGGAAGCACAGGCCACAAAACTGTATCCACCCCGTACTTCCTTATTACTCTCCTTATCACCTGGAGTGAAATTATCTTTTACTTTTGTCTGTCCCCCCCAGACTGTTAGCTCCACAACGGCAGGGCTTGTCTGGTTTGTCAGTGGTTCAGTGCTTGGCACATGGTGGGCAGGATTGGAAAATAGTGATGGATGAATGAATGAATGAACATATCAGTGAAGACATGAATGAATATTAGTAAAAAACAAAGACAAAAAAATACATGTTTGAAGGATGTTCATGGAAGCTGTCAAGTCCCAATGAAAAACTTTTATTTTGAAGCTCCTTGTGTTTTCCTGAGCACCTTTCCATACCGAGGACACATACTTGCATATTCACCATCACAGCTTTTGCTGTGGCTGCTGCATGAGCAGAAACACTCCACTGCTGTTGGAAGGTGCGTATAAGCTCTAGGACTGGCTCCTGGGAGGGAAATGGCCCTAGCTGGATGTACCGGTCATGGTTTGTTCATGTGAACTCTTTCCCTCTATCCTGGGCATACTTTCATCCACATGGCTTCCTTTCTGTTATCCCAAAGCAAGGTTTTCCCTGGACTTTGGCTGTCCTTTGAATTCTTCTGAGCAGGAAACTCTTTCCTTTCCTACCTCTGAGGTCAGAAAGGGAATGGATGACAACAACAGGGCTACCTACCTGTTGTGCGGCCGGAAGCATAGAGAGAGAGCACAGCCTGAATGGCGACGTACATGGCAGGGACATTGAAGGTTTCAAACATGATCTGAAAGGGCAATGCAGAATTAGACTGTCCAGCAGAAATAGCAGCATCTTTTGGTCCAAAGAATGGTTTGGAATCTTATTAAGGACAGGAAATATGCCTATTTACTCTCCTCCCTCCTCCCATAGGGCCTGGCATGGACTATGCACATAACAGGTTCTCAAAAAAAAAAAACAAAATTCTGTTGCATTGATGTGTGAGTGGGAGAAAGGATCTGGCTGAACATCCAAGTTGCATTCTTGTGCCAGTGCTCAAGTCTGGCTGGCCTCTTACCTGGGTCATCTTCTCCCTGTTCGCCTTGGGATTTAGGGGGGCCTCCGTGAGCAGGGTAGGGTGCTCCTCTGGTGCTACCCGCAGCTCATTGTAGAAGGAGTGGTGCCAGATCTGTTTGGGACAAAAGTCAGATGAGTCCAGCAGACTCCCACTGGGCTGGAAAATTCCAGTTGATGTGCCCATGCCTGGGGAGTAGGGCACAGGTGAGAACTATCAGCCCTGGGAATTTCTGATTGAAGGTCAGAGGTTACATCCCTTCTCAGCAGAGCCGCAGACAGGACTCAGATCTGGGGCTAATATACTGAAGGTGTTATTTTTGTCTGAACTTCTCTTCTCCTGCTTTGTGCCCTGGGAGGCCAGGTCTATTACATCTGCACTCCTTGCTTTCTGGCTCCTGGCTACGTTTGGCTGACAGAAGATACCTGAGAGAAGAGGTTGGAGGATGGGAGGACAGACAGAGGTCAGCAGGTTTCTCCTGGGAGTAGCCCCGCCTCCCTTGGTTGGGTGGCCCACCTTTCAGGACTCCAGCTCTCACAAAGTTTTCCTGAAATTGCCCCCCACCCCCATCAGTGGTGTAAGAGCTTCCCTCTATTGCTAGAAGTTGGGTGCTTCAACATCCCTTTCTGGTTCCCTAACTCTGCTCACACCTCTCAAGCCCCAGCTAAGTGTATACTGTCTTCGGCTGGGAAACCGACAGTCACACCTGAACCTTCCTTGTGTATGTGTATTATTGATCCGGCTGGTACTTCAGAGCAGGGTTTCTCAACCTCAGCACTCTGTTTTAGGTTGGATAATCCCTTGTTGCAGGGGGCTGACCTGGGCATTACAGAATGTGTGGCAGCATCCCTGGCCCCCACCCACTAGATCTCCAGCTTGTGACAGGCAGAAAATGTCTCTAGACATGGCCAAATGCTCACTGGGAGGCAAAATCTCCCCAGTGGAGAACCACCGTTCTAAAGAAAGGTATTTCTTCCCTCTGAGTCCAGGTCCCTCTTCAGGGATCCAGAACCACAAAACAGGCGTGTTTCCTTTTTTTTTTTTTTTTTAAATTGCAGTGGCATTTGGCAAAGAGTGCCAGAGACCTAGGGCTTTGATCTCCTCAGAGGTGGGGCACGGGATCATTTGATTCCATTGCACCCACATATTTATGGACCCATAGTTTGTGGTAGGATAGTACTAAATGTGAGAAGGGTAGATATAAAACAGACATGGCTCCTAGATCTTAGCTCCAAAGTCTGGAGGGGAGAAGGAGCGGCAAAAAGACGAAATACAAAGACATCTGCACTTTAAGCGAAGGACGAGGCAGAAGCAGTTCATTCACTGGTGGATTTAGATGGGCCCTGAAGGTGAAGGGACTCTGCAGAGGCTGAGAAGGGCACCCAAGGCAGAGCAAACGGCACAAGCAGAGGCCCTGGACTGTGGAAGTTTCACAACTGACATGAAGGAGATGACAATCAGTGCGAATAAGGTGATGTCAGCTTTCCTTCAAATGTGGTCCCCAGGTACCTTCTATCAGCATCACCTGAGATAACTGTTACAGATGCACGTCCTGAGGCATATCCCAGACCCACCACTCAGAGCCTTTGAGTGTTGGACCTGAACATCTGTACTGCATTTTATTTCATTTTTTTGGAGGTTTTTTATAAAGTATTTTTAAAAGAGATATCAATAAAGCTAAAATTAGAAAAAAATATTTTTAAGAGGAGTACAAACCTCCCATATTTGAATTACCAATTAATAAACAGCTAACGTTTTGGCTTTTTTTCTTCTTCCTAATCTTTCACCTTTATGTATTTTCAAATTTATCACTATTACCATTTATTTTCATATACTTTTGTTATTTATTATATTATTATTAGCCCTGGCTGGGGGCTCAGTCGGTTGCCTTGCCCCATACACCGAAAGGTTGCTGATTCGATCCCCAGTCAGGGTGCGTGTGGAAGACAGCCAAGTGATGTTTCTCTCTCTCTCTCTCTCTCTCTCTCTCTCTCTCTGCCTCCCTCCCTTCCTTTCTCTGTAAAATCCATAAACATATCCTCAAGTGAGGATTAAAAAATACTATTCTTATACTTTTATATTCAATTTTGTTTCCTGCTACTTTTTAGTTAATATAACAAATATTTTTTCATAGTAAATATTTATTTTGTAGACATTGAACATGTATTTTTAATGCTGATACAATATTTCATTGTATAGTATCATATATTCAATCACATTATTATTCATGTGGTCTCTCCCATTTTTATTTGTAAATAATCCTGTGGTAGCTATCTGTGTGCATATTACAGTTTCTTTTTTCTGTTCGGATTCTTTTCCACAGAAAAGAATCCTAACAGTGGATTACTAGGCTAAGGAGAACGGCAATGGTACGACTTTTTTATTTTTACTGCTGACAAAGAGGTTAAATTACTCTTTACTCCAGAATAAGAAAGTGTCCATCTTATCCTAACCTGTGTTCAGTGCGTTCGCTCTTAAAATATGAAATAATTTTATAGATAAAAATAATATCTAGTTTCACTTTGACATTTTTGTTTCAAAAGAATTTAAACTTTTTCAGATTTGCAACTTTTCATAATTTTCGTTTGGGAAATTATATGTTTATATCCTTTGTCTGGTGGAGACTTTGTATCTTTATTCATCAATTTGCATTAGCCATTTATATTAATCCTTCCATGCACTTGTGAATATTTTTTGTAATTTGTTGTTTGCCTTTTAAATTTGGTTTTATTTTTTACATGCAAGCAGTTATAATTTTTTTGTTTTTGTTTTTAAATATTTTATTTATTTATTTTTAGAGAGAGGGGAAGGGAGGGAGAAAGAGAGGGAGAGAAACATCAATGTGTTGTTGACTCTTGTATGCCCCCTACTGGGGACCTGGACTGCAACCCAGGCATGTGCTCTGACTGGGAATCAAACTAGCGACCCTTCGGTTCACAGGCCAGAGCTCAATCCACTGAGCCACACCAGCCAGGGCAGAAGTTACGATTTTTAAGAAATCACATTTGTCATTCTTTTTCTCTATGGCTTCTTTTACTAGAAATTTGATAAATATACTTATTATATTGTAGTTTTTAATATTTTAACTTTTATATATAACTTTTATATTCAATTGATATGTGTTTGGTGAAATAGTATGAGGTAAGGGCAATAAACAATACTCCTTACTCCTCAGATAAGTAATCTGTCCCAGAATAATTCATTGAGTAATCCTTTTCTGGTATTAGAAGTTTCATTTATCATGCATTTTCTCTTTATCTGCATGCTAGTACTAAATTATTTTAATTTTTATAACTCTATATTTTAATATTTGGATATGGCAAATGTCCTCATAGTTTTTCTTATTCATTTTGTTCTTACAACTTTTGCCTTATTTCTTTCTTCAAACATACCTTATGATTATCTTGTATAATTAAAAATTGTGATTTTTTTTAAGTTAAATTTATAGAAGCAGAGAATAAAATGGTACAAGAGTTAGCAGGAGGTGGGGGGGGTTGGGGAAATGAAGAGAGGCTAGTGGAGGGAGCAAAGTCTCAGTTATGTCAGAGAAAAGAAATTCTGGGGACTTAGGTGACAGTGCTGTGCTACATCCTCAATGTTTGCCAAGAAAGTAGAATCAATGGTTCTCACTACAAGAAAGAAAACCTATGTGAGCTGACAGGGATGTTAATTAGCTCGAATGTGGTGGCTGTTACACAATGTGTCGAATGTGGTGGCTGTTACACAATGTGTGTATATGTATATATATATACCAGATCATCAAATTGTGTACCTTAAATGCATACAATTTGAAAATTGCAAGATTTTTATTGGAACGGCCATGAGCCCATAAGTTAATTTTAGAAGATTTGACAGCTTTATCTTATTCCATTTTTCTTTTAAGGCACATAATGTTGTTGTTTTTTTTTTTTAGATTTTATTTTACTTATTTTTAGACAGAAAGGAAGGGAGGGAGTAAGAGGGAGAGAAACATCAATGTGTGGTTGCCTCTCATGCGCCCCTGACTGGGGAACTGGCCTGCAACGGAGGCATATGCCCTGACTGGGAATCAAACCGGCGACCCTTTGGTTTGCAGGCTGGCACTCAATCAACCGAGCCATACCAGCCAGGGCGGCACATAATGTATTTTTAGGGGTTTCTTTAAAGAGTTCATATAGTTACCACTGTGAATAAAATGTTCTTGTTACATTTTTGAATTATACATTGCTAGATATATACAAATTGTATATGCCATTTATTGAACATTAAGTATCTTCCATGCCTTGAGATTATACTAAATATTTACCTAATTCAATCTACAAAGCAACCTAGTGAAGAAAGTATTTTTATCTCCACAAATGAGGAAGCCGAGGCTTAGGGGAAGAGTTTGCTCCCAGGTCTCCCTGTCACTGACTTGTCTGTTCTTAACGGCTCCACTGTGTGAAGCAAACCTTATTCTATTTTACCTATTTATCTCACATCCAGGGTGCCTGAATCTAGGGTTTAGAGAAAAGTATATTGAACCACAGATTTCAAATCAACATTCTTTATTCCCAGTGGCAGTCTGCTCAATAAGCCTCTATTACATTTCAAAAGGCAATCATTGCAAAGCAAGCACTCTCAGACAACTGTCAGCAGAATTTATCAAAAGAATATTAAAAAGGCTCTATTAGCATTTTGCACACATGATTTTGTTGATCACAAACTACCATTTAAAAATTGTCCCTTCCCCACATTTTCTTACACAAAAAAGCTTCCAGAACCCCCGGTGGATTCTTACTTAGAATTTTCATTAGAGAATCATCATCCTAATATAGCATCAATGCACCTATCTGAGGTCATGGCAAAGAAAACAAAAAGGAGAGAAGCCATTTGCCTCTCTAGGGGCAGCAGCAGCGTCCGGAAGAAGGCACAAGCACTGGTTGGAGAGGAGGCTGTGTGAAAGATGAAGCTGGGAACGAGGCAGGCCCCGGTCCTCAGATGCCAGGCAGGAAGTTAGGAACCTGCTGTGGGTTAGTGAGGAGCTACTGAGGGTTCTTGAGGAGGTGAATGACATGATGTGATCTATTTTAGAAAGATAAGCTGTGCAGCAGTGTGGGGAATTGACTGGGTGAGTGAGACGGGAGACAAAGAAATCAGTCAGGAGTCAGTGCAGTGGCCCTATGCCATATCAGTGCCCTGATTGAGTATGGCCATGGGGACAGACAAGAAGAAAAAAAAGGGTGTGAAAAACATTTTAAAGGAAAAGTTGATGGGGCACAGAGGGCTGTGGGATGTGAGGGTCACGATGATGTATTGCCATTAAAATGAGCATGTTAAAGGGGAAGTTCACCAGTACCTTCTCCATGTCATCCCAGTTGGTGATGATGCCGTGCTCAATGGGGTACTTGAGAGTCAGGATCCCTCGCTTGCTCTGAGCCTCATCCCCCACGTAGCTGTCTTTCTGGCCCATTCCCACCATTACACCCTGCAATACAAAACAGGAGAGATGTGAATTGGCTGAGGGCTCCCCTCAGCGGAACTCAGGCATCAGAGGGTTTCTGAAGAAAGATGAAGACAGGAAAAATGTCCTTCCCCAGGAAGCAGAACAGCAGGAGATAAGGGTGAGGCAGATACCAGTGAGTGAGGATGTGATAAGAGAGAAAGTGGAAGATATCTTTTGTAGGGTTATCTCTCCTCTTTCTCCTACAATGTCACTTTCTGAGAGAGCAGGGGCCCCTCCATACACTTCCTCTGCTTACTTCACACACACACAGGCACACACACAACCGTTATACTTGCCCTCCTCAAATACCCTGTGCTCACACTTTAAACCCCCAAATTTTTGCTCCTGCTGTTCTTTCCAAATACTGAGATCCTCTTTAGCCTCAACTGCCTTTTTTCTACGAAGTCTTCCCCTTCCTTTGTCCCTCCATTCAGATTTAATCTCTCCCTCTCCTGGTGAAATATTTTGCCTCTATTTCAGCCTATGATCTCAAATTAGTTGTGGGTGTATCTTCACAGAGTATAAGTTGCTTAAAGGCAAGGGACTTGTTTAATTGCATACGTATTTTTTAAAGGTTTCTTCCAAACCTAGCAACCCCAAAGACTTAAGCCAGACATAATACAATACCATCATCACTGCATGTCTGATGGATGTTTTTGGTTCTGTGTATTTCTACTTAAAGGGGCCTTCTCTATTAGTTAATCAGAAGAGAGGACCCCACCCTCAACACACACACACACACACACACACACACACACACACACACACACACATACTTTCATACTCACACACACTTATACTCTCACACACACATTCATTCTCTCTCTCAATCACACACACACCATATAAACACAGCTCAGCATAGTCTCCACAATACTGGGCTTACTCCTACTGGCTCAAAGCCTTGTGTCCAGATGAGCACACACCTGGTGGCGAGGGCGACCCACGATGGAAGGAAAAACAGCTCGGGGGGCGTCATCTCCTGCAAAGCCAGCCTTGCATAGGCCAGAGCCATTGTCACACACAAGCGCAGTGGTCTCCTCTTCACACATGGTGACTGTGGCCAAGTGAATCAGGGGCTGGAGCACCCTGGGGGGTGGGGCAGAAGAGAACTACTCAACCAATTGTCAAAAACACGTCGGAGACAGTCTTCTTGACTTAGGGACCTGACTCCACCTGCAGCCAGGGCCCAGTCCCAGGAGACACAGATGTGGACCTGGCCTCCCAGTCCCTGGTGGTTGGGCCTCTTCCCTCTACCTTGCTGATATGGACTGACTTGTATACCCCCACAGTGATACGCTGAAGTTCTAACTTGCAGTAACTTGGGGTGTGATTGTATTTGGGGATAGGGCCTTTAAAGAGGCGATTTAAATAAAATGAGGTCATTCATCCAAAATAACTGGTGTCCAACATACCTAGTCCAATAGGATGGGTATGTTTATAAGAAGAGGAAATTGGGACAGAGACATGACCATGTGAAGAAGGAGCAAGAGGGCAGCCATCGACAAGCCAAGGAGAGAGGCTTCAGAAGAAACCAGCCCTGCCAACACCTTGATGTGGGACTTCCAGCTTCCAGAACTGTGAACAAATACATTTCTGTTGTTGAAGCCGCCCAGTCTGTAATAGTTTGTTATGGCAGTTTGAGCAAACTCATCCGCCTGCCTCTTAAGACCTGAAATGGCTACAAAGCTTTAATCCAACAGAGAGAATCTTAAAAGACTTGAAGGTTAGGAAAGGAGTTGAAAAAGTATGCAGAATATATAACACAGGATTTATATAAAAAACTCTTATAAATCAATAAGAAAGAAGTAAACAGCTAAAAGAAAATCAAAGATGACGAATATATAACTGTCAGAAAAGGAAATGCAAATGCCCAAGGATTGTATGACAAGGCACACAGCCTCACTAGTTACTCACTTCAGGGAAGTGCAAGTGAAGCAAGACCGTTTTTACCCACCATGGTGTTAAGATTCCAAGTTTTATAACAGGTGTTGGCAGAAGTGTGGAAAAACTGGCAGTCTTTGGAGAAACACACAAATTTGAAATTACCCCAAAGTCCAAAGTATGGGATACTGTCCCAAAGTTAAGAAAAGAGCCAGGCCTATGTTTATGGACTCATGTGGCTAGATTTCTAAACCATTCTAGAATGTATAGCATAAAACCATTTCCATACGTTTTTTTTTTAAAACAAAAAAACCAATATCATGTATTTTCCATAGTATTCTATTTATGGTATTAACACAGCAAAAAGTCCTGGAAAAAGTCTAAGACTGATTGTAGTGATTACCTCTGGAGGTGGGAAGGAGGTGCTGGGTTATAGCTGTAATATTTTACATTTTTACAGGGAGACTCTATTCATAAATAGTTTACAATTAAAATCAACATAGCATATCATTAAGGAAGAGAGATGCAGTAGTTATAGGGGAGACATACGATCCTAAGGATAGAAGCCCCTGGGGAAGAAGGGGCAGCCTGAGAGGAGAGGGAAGAAGTTAACCAGATGAGCCTCACTGCCCCCTGCTGCTTCAGAGGGAGACAACACAGAAGTCCCTCCTCCCACTCTGCCACCTGACCCGGAGGGCTGCTGAGTGAGGAGTGAACTCATTTTTCCAACATCTGCTGCAGGTTTTCTTTTGGGATGGGGGGAGGTTGAAAGACAAAATTTTGGCACTTAGTGATAGAAGCAACAGACACTCAGGAGAGAGTGAGCAGATGGCCTTGTAGCCTGGGAAGAGCTGGGTGGGAGAGCGTGAATGGAAATGGGAAGGGTCCTGACTGAGGGGATGGGAGGCCCAGCTTTCAGGAGTCCAGGGAAAGAGGCCCAAGGCGTGGAAGGAGAAGGTGGTGGTGGCAGAGGATGCCCCAGTCAAGCTTCATGCAGGATGTGAGGCCACAGGAGGGGAAGAAGATGGGTACTATGGGAACCTGTGGCCTTGGCCTGTCAATGGCGATGTGCTGAAGTGAACAGTGAAGATGATGACCAAAGCAAAGAGGAGACAGAGCCACAGGCCTGTGAACATGAGGTTAGAAGGGCTAAGTAGAGACTGGGCAGAAGCTTATTAATAGAAATTTAAGACTAAAAGGAAGCCCTTTCCTGTTGTGTTTGAAGCACAGGGCACAGCGCGGGAGAGGCCCACTGTGACTACTGAGTCCAGTTCTCCCTCTGCCTCTGTTCATCCTCATGACTTCCGCTGGCCATGGAGATCAAGTCCCAGCTCTCCAGCCTGGCCCACGGGGCCCATCAGGGTTGGCCCTGGCCTCCGTCTCCAGGCTCATCTTTCCTCCTGCCCTGTCTCATCCTTCTCACGTGTGGAGTTTTTTTTCCCCCTGTTCAATGAACTGTGTCACTTCCTCTTCTGATCTTTTATGCACAGGGTCTGAAAGGTCCTCTCCCTACCTGTTTGCTACTTCTGTCACCTGTCACACCTCTGTTGACACTGCATTTTCATGAAGCCTCTCTGGCCAGTGGTCTTAGTTAGTGGCTCCTCCTCTTTGCCCCACAGCACCTTGAACTTGCACGGGGAATGATCAGCTTTGCATGTCCTGGCTCATGCATAGCTCTGTAAAGACAGAGGCCGGGTCTGCCTTATTCCCCAGTGATTCTTCAGTGTGCCTAACATGACGTCTGGCACAGACTGGACTCTTACGTGTTTGTCATCAAAATGGATGAGTGAGTGAATCAATGGCTGTCAAGGAGAAAGGTTTCCAGAACAACAAAGGCAGGACAAACATTGGTATGAGGAATCGAGGTCTGAGGTGAAGTGGTGATTGGAGGAAGGCACTTGGCTACTCAGAACAGTCCTGCCTCTGGGTCTGAACAGCTTCTGGACTGCAGAGAAGATCCCTCAACCTCCTACCGTCTTGGAAGAATGGAGAAGCGAGGAGGTGTTAGAAGACTGGAGATGGGCAAATGTTTAATGTTCAAAAGGGAAAGAAGGCGGGTCTCTAAAACCTCAGGTAATCTTCATATGCAAGTTAGTTAGGTTTCCAGAGGCACTGTTAAAGAAGGCAATTTTAAAGAAGGCGGGATTTCTTATATTTGGTAATTGTTTACCAAAAGCAAATGTTGTCAGAGTAACAGCCCTCCATTTTCTCTCAGGCCCACAGGGCAGGAGAAGGTGGAAGACATTGACCTTGACTGGATCTTGGCATCTGACAAGGTCTCCTGTGACATCCCTATTGATAAAGCCAAGTGAGTTGAACAATACATCAATTAGGCATATTTGTAGCTGCCAAAATTAGTCACTGAAATGTGGGAATTGGTGGATCAATGTCAACCTGGAGACAGTGATGTGCCTTAGGCTCTGCTCTTGGTTTTTTTCCCATGTGACATTTTAATAAATGAGTTGGATGAAAATACAGAGCACACGCTGATAACTTCCAGGGAAAACAGACTGAGGAGAGAGTAATATTAAATATGTTGGAAGGAAGAACCAAAGTCTACAGCAGATCTCAAAAAGCAGAGAAAATAAGCTAAATCCAATAGGATAAAATTTAACAGGATGAACATGAGGTTCTGCACCTGAGTCTAAATCACCAAACCGTGAAAACTCTCGCTCGTTCTCCGTGAGCGGGACCTGGGGCTCCCCGACAGTCAGGAGTGTGCTGTGGCTGGACCAAAGCCTGGTCCACCTCTGGCTGGAGAGCCACGCCCCGGGCCTGGGGACACCCTTAATGGAAAAAGTATGGGGAAGTGGCTTGCATTCACTGCTGACGTGTCAAACTGCACAACGTTTTGGAAGGAGAATTTGAAAGTACTATTCCAAGCCTTATAATGAGCATACGTCTTTTGTGTATAATGTGCAGGGTGGGCAAAAGTAGGTTTAGAGCTGTGAGTGTGTGAAACATAGATTTATTGTATTAGTGGCTATTAATTGTTGTATTAATTTCCATATGAACAACTGTGTATATCTTTTGATATGAAAATGTGTATGTCGTCTGGTTCTACAAAGACACTTCCAGGGACTGGTCCTTGGGAAGTGCTCTTGGGTGAGCGGAAGGCTTTGGCCAGGAGCCGGTCTGTCACGGCTTTGTGGGAAGCAGCCGAGACGAGAGACCACTTCAATGCCGACCAGTTACCGAATGACAAATTGATTTGTAAACTAATTGCCGGAAACCTCCATACGATGGAGAGAGCAGAATATTTAATTCAATGGAAAAGGTGCGGCTGCTGTGTTAAGTGAAGCACAGCAGTGTAGTCCTGTTTCCATTTTTGGAAAATAAAGGCTTTTTTTCCCTTTTTAAAAAAATAAAAGTATTTTTAATGAAAAAATTGGGGCCTTTCACATATGTTGTCTATCTAATCCTCACAAAAGCCCTGAAGGATGGTATCTTTATTTCCATTTTACAGATTTGGAAACTAAGACTCTGAGAAGCAAAAGAACTGAGCCTCACGTCTCCTAGCCAGGCAGAGGCAGGGCTGGCAGGTGCCGAGGCCTGGACTGGCACCTTCCTCACCACCTGGTGAAACTCTCATAACTTCTCCATGTTTGGTGTTTTCGCTTCTGCTTCTCTGTCTCTCCAGAGCTGTTGACAGCAAATGCCCTAAAACAAAAAGGGCTGTGTTCTTCTCTCTCTGACTCTCTGGGCCCCTCCGATGCCAGGATTATGTCTACATTTATGTTTATAGCCCCTGCATCTATTTCAGCGTTCTGCACATAGTAGGTGCTCAATGAATGTTGGATGACAACCTCAACACCTGAGCACCCCCCTCCCAGACCTGGTCTGTGCTTCCCCTGGTCTCCCCAGGTTCCCACAGTCCAGTATCATGACAACGTGGTCGCATGGGCCCGATTTAAAGCAATGTGGGGACAGTTTTCTCTATAGAAGCTGTTCAGCAAATAGTTATGTTTCTATCTTCTGGCAGGGGTCCGCCTTCAGGGGAAAGCAACCCTGAAAACTAGTAGGTAGCCAAGAGGCAAAGCCACACCTCTGACTGTCTTGCTCTAGGGTCCCCTCAGCATTTCTCTGTCTCGTGTGTGATTTATAGTTCAAGCCCATCTGGCTTTTCAGTGAACCCTCTTGCCTTCCCCTGAGTTACCCCCCACAGAGAGAGAGAGTGTTGGACTTTGTTTCCCAGCAGCTGAGACAAGCCACAAAGCAACCTAAAGCTGTCAACAATGCCGTTCTGCAGCACTCTGGATGGATTTAAATCTACTTTCTCCAAGGCAGACCCAGATGAAGAGCAGGGGGGCAAAGGCGGGGTCAGAGCTGCTGGCCTGGAGTTGGAGCCTCCGCAGGGCCCCCGCGCTGCCCTGGGAATGAGGGTTTCACCGTGGAGCCAGACTCTCCTGGAATGTCTCTGTGGGGAGAAACCCTACACCCTCCTCAGCTGCCTGCTGGTAACTTGTGGCTAGACTTGAGCATGTCAGCTGAACCAGAGCCAAAGGCACTGTGGTTTCCCAGGGTCACAGCCGCTTGGCTCTGGCAGGGAGCTGAGTGGAACGTTCTGGCTCTGTCAGCATGTACTGCCTCTGGGCTTCATTGAGGATTTCACGAAGTTAGAAACACAGCTCCCCTCCTCCCCAAACACCCAATGAGTGTGACGAATTGGCTAGGCCGGGCCAGGTAGCTCTTTTGGTTAGAGTGTCTTCCTGGTGTGCCAAGGTTGTGGGTTTGATCCCCAGTCAGGGCACAAACAGGAAGCAACCAATGAATGGGTAACTAAGTGAAACAACAAATCGATGTTTCTCTTTCTCTAAAATCAGTAAATAAAAAATTGAAAAAGGATTTGCCCACTCACTTATCTCCTGCCCCCCACCTCCATGCAACTATGGAGAGAGAGGCATTAAGTCCCCTCCCTGCCACTCTGAAGGTTTGGCCTCAGAGTCCCTTCCGCCCTCCTTTCTGCGTCCCTCTCCCCTCTTCAGGCGTCCCCTCCACGTGGCCCAGTCCCATGTCTCCTGCTCTGGCCTTCAGTTTCCTCAACTACGAAATGGAAGCCTTAACATCTATCTCTCAAGGAGATGGATCAAATAAAATAATGGAAATGGAAGTGATTTATAAACTGTAAAGCAGTGTCAGCAAGCTAAGGCCTGTTTGTGTGTGGCCCATGGGCTAAGAATGGTTTTGACAGAGCCTAACGTATTTAGTATCAGGCCCTCTACATGAAAAGTTTGCCCATCACTGCTGTAAAGAGCTGCAGAAACAATTCTTATTCTCTCTCCTACTCTTCTTCATCAGAATTTGCTCCCTGGATGAAGTCTGTTGAGTATTGGATGGAGTTGAACGAGCCACTTCACAAATCAATGATGATTGAAAGTTGAATTTACGCCAGTTTCCAAAGACATTTTGGTAATTAGCAGGAAGTTTAAACCCTAAAGGAAGGCCTCTCAGATGGCGAGACTTCAAACAATAGTTGGGGCAATATTTTGGGACGAGGGCTTTAAATGATGTGTAAGCCGCTGCCTATTTAATGTGCACATACTCATGTGATCAAAGGGCCTGGTGGAGCGAAATCATTCCACGAAAAACATTCCTTCAGTGGAAAACTCTGGCAGCACCTCTAATTAACTTTGGGGTATCTGGGCTCGGTTGATATATATCAATTACATTTAAGACGACTGGTGAGTGATATTTCTGGTCCTCAGGATTCTGCTGTTTGGACCTGCTCTGCAGGCTTTTACCCGGGCCTCCCATTCGCTCTCCTGGCTCAGTCCAGACCCTCTCCTGGGCTCCTGCTCAGCGTGCACAGCCCATGCCCCTGGCACCTCGACCCCACCTCCAGGACCGCTCTCCTTGCCACCGCCCTCTAAACCAGGACCACCCCTCGGCGAAGCACACCACCAGCCCTGGAGCCCATACCCTGACCCTCCCTTCCCCTCCCAACCAGTCCCCAGAATGTCTTCATTCTATTTCCATGCCACCCTGCAGGATACCCGCGGACTACTGCACGTGGCGGTAGCACCCTTGCCCTCTTCCAGTTCAGCTGCCAGAGCAGCCGCTTCAAAAGGTAGATCTCTTGCTGTCGCCTTTCTGTAGTCCCCCATCGCCCAGTCCTTTAGTGTAATGTACAAAGCCCTGATAATCCAGCCTGGCCCACCCCTCTGTCCTTAGCTCTCCCTCCGTCCTGACTTGAAGTCTAAATTCAGTAGAGTTCAGCTACTTAAAGAATCCCGAAGACCATGCTTCCTCTCAATCTGGACCACCCTAACTCCAGGACCCAGCTCAGGTACCGCTTCCTCCAGGCAGCCTTCCCTGATAACTCCTGGGCTGGGTGAAAGTCTTCTCCTAGAGACCTTTATACATTTATTTACTCCATGCTTCTCTTCTGTTTTTCTGCCTCTCCCAATGATTACAGAAGTCCCTATACTGTCCCTAAGAAGCTGGCACAGTGTCTGGTACATAGTAAATGCTCAGTAAATGTTGGTGGAATGAACAAAGGGAAGGAGGAAAAAAAATCATGCTTCAAAGTCAGGATGTCATGCTGCCCATCTCGGTTTCCCAGGCCTGGCATGTAGAATCTCTGCTCATTACAGTTTCTCCAGCACGCATTCTTCTTTGTCACAAGGTGGGAAGCTCTCTTTTCAGCCCAAGGGATAACCTTGAAGTCTAAACCCATTAAAAAAAAAGTAAAAGCAAGCACTCAGGGCCTCCCTAAGAAAAGTGTGGTCCCAGACCTGCAGCCTCAGCATCACCTGGGAGTTGATTAGGAACACAAATTAGTGGGCCCTACCCCAGCCTCCTGAATCAGAATCTGGGGTGGGGTGTAGGGTGGTCTGTGTTTTAACAAGTCTCCAGGTGTTCTTATTTTGTTTTGTTTTAGAAGGAGAGAGGAAGGGAGAGAAAGGGAGGAAAACATTGATGTGAGAGAGAAACATCGACTGATTGCCTCTAGTTAGCACCCTGACCCTGCAACCCAGGAATGTGCCCTGACTGGGAATCGAACTGGCAACCTTTCACTTTGCGGGATGACGCCAAATGAACTGAGCCACACCAGTCAGAACTCCAGGTGATTCTTAAAGTTTGAGCAATCGGCACCAGGCCCTCATAGCGCTGAGCTGAGCACTTTATACATGTATTATCTCATTTAATCCTCACAACAGCACTGCCAAGTGGGTAGTGTTACCCCTGCTCCCATTTTGCAGGAGAGCAAATTGAGGTGATTTGGTGAATTTGGTAGCTGGCAGTCTGCTCCCAAGGTTTGCACCACTAAACCACCTGTCTCAGCCATGAAGACATGGTAGCGACTCTGATCACAAAGTGGAAATCGCCGGACTAAAATTACCGATTGGCCCAGTGGACATCCTCACACAGAGGATGCTCCGAAACTGAACCCTGCCCCACCATCAGTGTGGGCGAGCCTCCTGGTCCCCTACCTCAGAGTCCTTCCCTGCAGCCCCTCCCTCTAGTTTTCCTCTTAATTATTTGTGCTTGTGTGTCTGTCCGTGTGTGTGTGTGTCTGTGTGTGTGCACGGGGAGGAGCAGTGGCATTGGCAGGTGGTTTCGCAGCTGGGTGTGTCTCCCGGACAAGTTGCTTAACTTCTCCAGGCCTCAGTGTCCTCATCAGAAAGTGAGTTCGATGGCTCCTATGTTCCCTCCAGCCCTAAATCTGCTTGATGCCACAGAACACTCGTTCCTACCCCACCCCTGACTTTCCAGCCCCTGCCCCATGACTCCAGAGCCTTCAAGGCCTGAGAAAAGTCTGTTCACCTCAGCCAAGCACAAATCAGAGGATAGTGGGACCCACAGAAGACTGAAGAAAATACACTCTTATTCCCAACTCAGACATCTCACACATACCGATACCATCGTTAGCTTTGATTCAAACACCCTCAGAAGAAGTGGGTTTTTTGTAAAGCACCGCTCACCTAGGATAGCCTCCCAGACATTTGGAGCTGGGACGAAGGACATGAGAGTGTAGATCCACACCACTCCCTGCAGCAGGCTGAGTAGGGACCACAAACATAAGATCCCACCCATCACCCAGTTACAAGGGCAGGGAGCACCCATCCAGCCTCAGAAGGCCCCTGTCGCAGAATGCCCGCTGGCCAGAAAGGCCTTTTCCTGGCAGGCAGCAGGGTGCTCGCAGGCACCGCTGTCCACTGAGGGCCTTGATGTGTGCGACCTTGGCCAGTGTCACGTCACGAGAGCCAGGCCAATGGAGGCGCCTCCTGCAGCCAGGGGGCCAGGCAGCCCCAGGCAGGAAGAGCCCGCAGAAGCTGTACTGTACTCACCGAATGTATGAGAGGTCCTTCTCCCAGTGACTGAGGGCTGGTGTGTCTTTGGCATAAGTACCAGAGCAATATAAAACCCCAGAGGCGGATCTTCTTTAAACAGAGTCCCTAAAAAGGCCAGCTGACGGTGTGTTAGCAATATTACCATATAAGGTGTTTTTTTCAATAAATAGGCCTTGGGGGGTGGGGAAGGGGGGCTGGGTAGAGTGAATTATCATTAGAAAAATGTATGCAGAAGGACTTGAGTGGCAACACCCCTGGTGCTGGTAGATTTGTTCCTTTTATGTTGTACTCACATAAACAAGGCTCACATCAGGCCTTATAAGCTGCCCAGAGTGAGGCCAGATGCAGTCCAGCTCCTGGAGAGAGAACCATACCAAGAATGGCAGTGGGCCTCCTCCCTCCGTGCCTCCATACCTCAGGCCCTGATGCCTGCCATTCTGGGTCAGCCTGGAGCACCTGTGCAGCGTCCCCACAGTGGATGCAATTGTGCCTGGTCGGGTGCAAGCCCAGGACAGCTAACAGCTGAAGGGAAATGCCACCCACACCTGGGAAAGAAATCCCCTGTGTCCTACTCACCTGCAGCCCCTCACACAAGCTTCTAAGCTCTGGGCTAAGTCACTTGGGGTCCTAGGACACCTTAAGCTGCCTCTGGAACTTCACTGCCTCCTACCTTTCCTTTCTGGATTCCCTCTACCAGCCCCTAAGTACAGGGAGTTACAGATGAAGGGAGCTACCTTAGGGTTGAGGCACAGCTAGCAAGACTCAGAAGCTTGTAGAATTTTCCACAGTCCTGTGGTTCTTGCTTTTTTTCTGTGTGTGTGTAATTCAGGTACGCTCCCCTGGTGGCTGTTGCCTCTCCCACCCCATCAGCACCAGCTCTGTGGCAGTTACCTTCGATTCCACATTCCCGTAGTCCCAGCACCTTGTGCCCGGCCCAGACTAAAATTACTGACTGTGCAGGGGACATCCCCACACAGAGGGTGCCCCCAAACAGTGCTGCCCTGCCGTCAGTGTGGGTGCGCCTCCCTGGCTCCCTACCCCGGAGTCCTTGGCCCTTCAAGCTAGAGCCCCCAGGTCAGTCTGCGTCCTCGCTCGTCCTCATGCTACACAACCACCCGGGCAGCTTTCTCAGTGGCCCTCCCCTCAGAAACGCCTCCAGCTCTGTGTCCTCCCTTCTGGCCCAGCCCTGCTGGCCTTGCCCTGCTTTATGTTCTGTTCGTGTCTGTCTTGGAGCCACCATGGCTCCCTGACTGGCCTTCCTGACTCTGTCCCATCTTCAAGCCCAGTGGTTCCCCAAGGGTGGTCTCCAGGCCCATTGGAAGGCAGCAGCATGACCTGGGACAGTATTAGTAACACAGATTCTTAGGTCTTACTGGGACGGATTGAATCAGAAATCCTGGGGGTGGTTAGGTCTCAGCTATCTGTGTTCTACAAAACGGCCCCACCCTGGTGCCCAGAATATCTACCCTTCACCAGAAGAAAGCTGCACTGAACACCTGTGGAAGGTGTCTTGGGACCCTAGGGGACTCAGTCTGGGCTTAGGAGCTTCTGTGAGGGGCAGCAGGTGAGTAGGACACAGGAGATTTCTTCTCCAGGTACAGATGGCATTTCCCTTTGGTTTTTAGCTGTCCTGGGCTTGCACCGGACCAGGCACGGCCGCACCCATTTTGGGGACACTGCACAGGAGCTCTGGCTGGTTTGGGGTGTCCTGGAGTGAAGGCTCGGTGCAGGGCTGTCTTTCCCATTAACTGGGGACTGAGGGGTTGGAGGTGTGGGTAACGGGTGCCCGCTGCAGAGAGAGCCCAGAGGAAAGGTTAGGGAAGGCTTTACGTGAGGGCTTGTGCTCCTCCCCTTGGAGAAGGGACACTGTAGCCATCAGGACAGATACTTCTCATCTTTTGACCACTGCCCTGAGTGCTTGGAGTTAAGCCTAAATTCCAGGCCCCTTGGGAAGCTTTCCCAAGCCTCCTCGCAGGTCTTTGGACAAGCCCTCCCAAGGTTGATGGGGGCATCCCAAGCAGCCACTGAGGTGGGATCCGTCCCACAGGGTGCTGTCAGTCCTGAGCTAAGAGCTAGTGCCCAGATCTGAGTCCCCCTGCCCCACAGTCACCCTCCTCGGCGGGGACAGGGTGCCAGTCTCTCTTGCCCTGATCAGGGACTTAGAAGGGTGTATTTCCTGCCATTGTGTCAGGGTTGGCTCCACCCCCTTCTAACCATTCTGCTCTGTGGCCAGGAGTACTTCCATACCTTGGGGGGTACCATCAGCTGAAAAACAACAGAGCCTGTGATCAAGGGGAGTGATTGTAATTCAGGGTCCACAGAGCCCAGAGATCAGAATGGAAGGCTGTCTGAGTAAAATGAAACCCTTAGGCAGGAGTGCCCAACCTTTTGGCGTCTCTGGGCCGCACTGGAAGAAGAGTTGTCTTGGGCCACACATGAAATACATTGCGACACATAATCACAAAAAAAGTCTCATAATGTTTTAAGTAAATTTACAATTTTGTGTTGGGCCGCATGCGTAGCCATCCTGGGCTGCATGTGCCCCGTGGGCGGTGGGTTGGACATCCCTGTTAGGGAATGAATGCTTGGGGAGCGGGAGACCGCCTTGACTTCGACAGAGAGAAGGAGGTGGGAGAGGGGCAGGCTAAACCAGGTGCCAGAGTGCTCTTTTTTTCTGAGTACGAGCAAACCCAGCCTCACTTCTTTCTTTCTCTCTCTTTCTTTTCTTTCTTTCTTTCTTTCTTTCTTTCTTTCTTTCTTTCTTTCTTTCTTTCTTTCTTTCTTTCTTTCTCTCTCTCTCTCTCTTTCCTTCTTTCTTTCTTTCTTTCTTCTCCCCCCATTTCAAAAATCAATGCAAAAATTCAAAGAACACAAAAATGTGTATTTTAGAAAGCAAATGTCCCCTGCACCCACACACAGACCTGAGCGGAGATGGCCACCATTAACAGTATGATGTGTATTCTTTCCAATTTTTTCTATCACTTTTCTATTACTTTATATGTAATATATATATATTACTTTATAAAAATGAGATCATGTTATAACATATGTTTTTACACCTGTTCCAAAACTTGCCTTGTTCTCTTAATAACACTCTTGGATGTTTTTCCAAATCAGTTTATATAATTTGTAAAACCCAACCGTAGTTTTCCACAATAGGGGTGCACCATGAATCATTTAACCAACATCCTACTCACGGGTTCTTGGGTCATTTCCGGTTTTTTACCTATGCAAACACTGCTGCAATTCATAAAACTTTACGTGTGCCTTTGTGCATGTGAGTGTATCTATATAGTAAAGTGAAATGATATGTTAAAGCAAGAAATTTGAAATATTGATAGGAACTGCCAAATGGTCCTCCAAAAAGGTTGGGTGAGTTTACGCTCCTGCCGGTAGCAGCCGCGACCACCTTCCTCTTCACACTCTTCAGACACTGGGCGTCACTGGTTTGTCCAGTGTGCTGATTCCATTTGGAAACATGTTAATTTTCATGACTCACCACCTAAGAATTGTGCAGATTTTTTTCCTGATTATAAAAGTAACACATCTAATATATTTAAAAGAAAGAACACAGGCGACGACTGAGCCACTGTGTTTAGCTGGCTCTCTGTGCCTGAAAGAATCATGTGGACCATCGGCAATTATCCATCTTTCTAATCTTTTCCGTCTTTTCCTAACCCAAAAGGAGACACTTAGCACTTTCTTATTTTAAAATTAAAAATTTGAATGATTTGCTAACTAATTAGGGGGGACATGTTTGGCTTTTACTAACCTTTTTTTTTTTTTCTGTCTTTCTCTGAAAGTGGCTGGTTCATTTTTCTCTTAGATTATTCACCCTTTCCTTCTAGAGTTATAAGCATTCTTGGCATATTTCATTCATAATCCTATTAGCCTTGTTCCTGTGACAAGGTTGTGAATATTCCTCCTGTTCCCCACTCCAGCCCACTCCCCCACCCCCCACCGACTTAACTACTGCTTTTTCTATTTTGCCTGGTAGCACTCCTGGCACTGAAGTTTAATCAAATGTCTTTCCATTTTGGTGTCTGTGTTTCATAACATCCTTAGAAAGGCTGAGCACTTCTTTTTTGAGAAGCAAAATACACATAACATAAAATTTACTACCGTAACCATTTAAGTGTTCGGTTTAGTAGTGTTCAGTATACTCACTTAGTTGTGCAATATCCAGAAATTTTTCATCTTAAAAAACGAACACTGTGGTGGGTACACAGTGCAACGTACAGATGCTGCATTACAGAATTGTACACCAGAAACCTATGCAATCTTAGTAACCGCTGCCAGCCCAATACATTTAATTAAACATTCTGAAATCAATGCATAAAAAAATGGAAACTCTGTACCCGTTGAACAATACGGCCACTTCCCCCTTTAGAAATTATTTTCTTTTTAAAGGTGAGTAATGTTCCATTACAGGTATATCCCACATTTTGTTTGCCCATTCATCCACTAGGAACACGTGGGTTACCTACACCGCTTGGCTATTGTGAGTGATACCACAATCAACATGGGCGTTTATTTCTTTGAGCCCCTGCTTCCAGTTCTCCTAGGTCTATTCCCCAAAGTGGAATTGCTGGGTCTGTGGCAATTCCGTTTCTAGTTTTGTGAGCAGCAACCATGCCGTTTTCCACAGCGACTGCCCCGTTTTACATTGCAGCCAGTGGGCACAACGGCCCCAGTTTCTCCACATCCTTACCAGCACTTGTTATTTTCTCTTTCTTTTTTTTTTTTGATAGTACACATTCTAATGGGTGTGATGTGGTTTTTAAAAATTAGATAGCTTTTATTTTTTAACATAGCTTTAGGTTTCCAGCAAAATTGAGCAGAAGATGCAGATTTCCCATATGCCTCCTACTCCCCGCGGTTGGACGCACAGCCTCCCCCACTGCCAACCTCCCCAACCAGAGGGGCACATTTCTTACAATCAATAGACCTGCAGTGACACCTGAGTATCATCCAAAGTCCATAGTTCACATTAGGGTTCCCTCTTGTGTTGTACACTCCGCAGGTTTTGACAAATGTGCAATGACCTGTGTCCATCATTATAGTCCCACAGGGGATGGTTCCACTGCCCTGAAATTCCTCTCTGCCCCACCTGGTCACACCTCTCTGCTCACATCAGCGCCGGGCAATCACTGGTCTCTCATTGTCTCCACAGTTTTACGTTTCCAGAACGTCATGTAGCTGGAATTGTACAGGGTGTAGCCTTTCAGATTGCTTCTTTCACTTAGTAATACGCATCTAAGTTTCCTTCATTTTTTAATGGTTTGATAACCCACTTATTTTTAGTGCCGAATAACCCATTATCTGAATGTAGCACAGTTTATTCATCTTTTCACCTATTGAAGGGCATCTCAGTTGCCTCCATGGAGTGCAATTCCTGGGTCACGTGCTGAGAGTACGTGTAGTCTCGTAAGAAATGTCCAGGCTGCTTCCCAAAGTGCCAGTACCTTTGCATTCCCTCAGCAGCGTATGAAAGCTTGTTATTCCACCTCGTGTGCTTTTGATTTACATTTAAGCACTTCTTTTTAATATCAAAAATTTTCTCCCACTTGACAGTTGTTGATCTTTTAACTTCTTTGAGAGAGGAAAATAGCACATGTCAATTATTCAAACACTTTTAAAAAGAATTTTTTGCCAGTTTATTTTTGTCAAAATAGAAATTCGTTTATTTTCTTCTGACTTAAAAGGAATACACATTCAAAATATTTCAGGAAAAAAGTGTAAAGAATAAATATCCTCATCATCCAGATAACCACCATGAACTAAAATCTTTGCAGACATTTTTCAATACATATGCACATTTAAAAATATGGTATCTTAGTGTCAACACTACTTTATATACTACATCATTTATTTCACATTTTATCATCTTTCCTTTGTCACTAGAATGTCAACTTCAGGAAAGCAGTCATTTCTTTTTGTTCTCTGCTCTATCCCCCATGCCTAGAGTGGGTCTGAAGCATATGGGTACTTGATAAATATCTGCTAAGTAAAGAAATAAATAAATTCCACTTTTATCACTAAAAATGTCTTAGAATTTCTTTTTTTCTGTGCCCGTGAATATGGGTTTGCTCGATTTACTGGCTGCATATATTTCAATGAACTGAACCAGTCCCTTATTGATTGGCTGGGTGAGTGGTTTCCAATTTATCACTATTATAGACAATACTGTAATGAGTATGTTTTTACTTATGTCTCTGTATCTGGGTTTATCTCCTTACGTGGTTTAAAAACGAGAAACTTCTTAGTCAAGTAGAACGCACAGTTTAAGTCTAAATCATTTTGCTAAGCCAAATGTCCAGAAAGGAACTGCAGTTTATTCTCCCACTCAGGTATAGGAGTGTGCCGTTCCTTACCATCCAGCTGCAGAGCATCAGACCTTTCTCGTCTTCATAATCTGATACACAGAGACTGACTAGTGCTGCACTAGATTCTAGTGTGCATTTCTGTGTTTATTAGAGAGTTGTGCGTCTTCTCTTACTTATGGTCCATTTGTATTTATTCTCTAGTGAGCTGCCTGTTTGGGCTTTTTGCATTTCTATTAGTAGAGTGTTTAACGTTTTCTTATCGATTTACGATAGTTCTTTCTATAGTAAGATAGTGATTAACCTCTTGTATGTTATGAATGTTGCCAATATTTATTCCTAGTTTGGCATTTCTTTTTATTTCATTTTTATAGTATCTTTTTCCAAATAGAAGTTTTACTTATTTTTTTAAATTGAGGGAGAAAACTACACAAATTTAACTGTGCAGTGAGTCTTTATATCTCCATAGCCATGACCTAACCCAGGCTTTCAGGTAACCGCTCCCAGTCCGTTCTCTTTCCCAGGCAAACACCGCTCTGATAGTTTTACCTTTTACCACGATAACATCTCTCTGTCCTTCATGACAGCTATCTTTAGAAACGTATTCCTCAACTCATAATTATGCAAATACTCACCTACATGTCATTCTGGCACTTTGATAATTTAATATATTATATTGAAATCCAGCTGAAATGTATTCTAATGTATTTTAAATGTATTCTAAACAATGAGGTAGGGATCAAACTCTCCTCCCTCTCTCTATTCCCTCAGGGCCTATTTCCCAACGCCATTTGTTAATTAGCCCATATTGCCTGTAAATTAGTCAACACCATATCCATGATTTGAAATATTCCCTCTTTCTATACCTGCTGTCTTCCTGTATTTGTCTGTTTGTTTCCGCAGCAGTATCTCACCATCTTAAATATAACTCCAGGTTTTAATATCTGCCGAAGGAAATATTGCATCACCCACTCTCCTTCAGACATTCCTTGGTTGTTATTGCACATTTATTCTTCCAGGCAAACTTTAAAATCATCATGCGGAATTCTGTCATCGCATACTCTGAAAAAATTTAGATCCTAATTGGATTTGCTTTGAATTTATATACTAATTTAGAAAATGTTCATATTTTTACATGGCTCAACTTTCCATTTGTGTCTTTTCCTTTATTTAAGACTTTATGTCCCTCAGTAACACCTCAATGTTTTCATCATATAGCCCCTGCACAGTTCTGGTTTTCTAATTAGGTTTTTATATTTTTTGTTGCTACTACATTAACATTTTTGTTATGTTTTCTAACTGATTACTGACAGAAAATATATATATTATATACACACGATATAGAATACATTATTACACACACATATCTAGTCATCTTGCTGACTCATCAGTTTGATGTTTTTCTTTTTAGGTAGATAACATCATCTGGAAATAATATTTATTTTAAACAATATTTCTACCTTTCATTTATTATCTTATTTTTATGTTACTGTTGAGAGCTTTTGGAACGATGTTTGATGTTTAACCCTTATAGTTGGCATCCTTGTCTTTAATGAGAATGTCTCTAGTTATTATTCTTAACCCGTCCCCTACGACCCTCGCAGTTTCTAATCCACAGATCTGAGCTGAGACCCACGCAACTCTGTTCCGTTAGTTACACAGATAATACTGGGCAAGCTCTCTCCCACTCCACCACTGAGGACCCTACTCTAGTGTGTCCCCATTAAATATTATTCTATATAATATGCACTATTTTTACATCAAGGAAGTATTATTTTATTCTAGGTTTATTAAGAGTTATTAATTGGGAATTAAATTAAATTTAACTTATTTAACAAAAAATGTCTTTTCAGCATCTCAATGACCTGCCCTCTAGCATAAAATGTGAAACAACAAGTGTTTGAAGGCACCAGAGAACCACCAATGGGGCCAAGGATGTGAGAGGCCAGGTTCCTAGAGAGAGAAGAGTCACTGGGTAACCTGACATTCTAAGCCATTTTCCTCTTGAAACATCTTTCAATATTAATGCTGCACAGGGCAGAGGCCAAGAAGTTGAGCAAGAAGCAGTAAGTAAGAGACTGAGAAGCTCATGGCACTTTTGGCAGATGTATGGGCCTGGGCAGAAAAATACTGGAGTTCAGAGCACTCTGTGGAGGAGCCCTGAAAACATTCCAGGCTTTCCACCAGGACCTGTGATGGTTAATTTTATTGTCAACTTAGCTACTCCTCAGTATCCAAATATGTGGTCAAATATTAACGTTTCTGTGATTAACATTTAAATCTGAACTTTGAGTAACATAGATTTTCCTCTATGTGTGGGTGCGTCTCATACAATGGCCTTGATAGAAAAGGATGGATCTTCCTGGAAGGAGGGGATTCTGCCAACAGACTGCCTTTGGACTCAAACACAACTATTCCCTGGGTCTCTAGCTTGCTGGCTACACACACACACACACACACACACACACACACACACACACACACTGTATTGGTTTTGTTTCTCTGGACAACCTCAACCAATACAGGTCCCTTAAAAAAATATGCTGTCGGAGCAAGGGAAAGCCAGAAACAGAACAGGCTCTAGAAGGAAATGAGCCAGCTTTGAATAAGTTCAGCTTCAGATTAGAACAAGGCAATCTCTACCTGCCAAAACCAGAGTAAATCCTCTCTAGAGGAAGAAAATACTATTAAGAGCCTTTACAAATTTTTGCCCACATCATTTGACATTTAATTTTAAAATTTTCGAAAGTACCAGGAAATAGGACTGAAAGTGAAAAAAGAAAACAGTAGAAATAGACCACAGATAATTGATATTTTGGAAAAATATAAAAAATACAAAAAGATAAATGTGGAACATGGTGAAAATGTCTAAAATGTTTGCAACTACAATCCCAGAAGGAGAAGAGAGAAAGAATAGGACAGAAAGAATATTTGAAAAATAATGGCCAAGAAATTTCCAAAAGTGATGAAAGACATTAAGCTACAGGTTTCAGAAGTACCTGTATCCTAAGTAGGAAACATACAAAGAAAACCACTCCTATGCACATCATACTGGAACTATGGTATGTGGTGTGGGGGCAGGACTAAAATAAAAAAAAAATTTTGAAGCATCAGGGCAAAAATATTTCTTTCGAAAGAATCGTAATAAGACTTATAGCCAACTTTTCATAAGGAACAAAAATTAAAAAATGCTGAATGAAGATAGATGCAATTTATAATTACACACCCTGTGAAAATATCCTGAAAAAGGAAAAAAGACATTTCCAGAGAACGTAGTGTTGTGATAATTCATCATCAGCAACTTGACTTGAGGAGAATGCTTCGGGAGGAAGAAAATTTATCCCAGTAGGAAGCACAGAAATTCAAGATGGAATAAAGAACAATGGAAAGGATTAATATGTGCATAAATTGCATAAATATTAACTACATCAAACAAAAGTAATAATGTCCTGTGGGGGTTAAAATACGTAGAGAATTATCATGCACGAAAACAGTAACACTAAAGTCAGGAGGGGAGATAAATGGAGTTAAAATGTTCTAAGATCCTTGCATCATCTTGGAAGGAGAAAGTTACTACTTTACACGGAATGTTAATGAGGCCAAGATGAGTGTTACAGTGTCTAGGGTAATCTTTAAAAGAAAAAGAATGTGTAACTAACAAGCTAATAGAGGAGAAAACAATTAGAATAATAAAAAAAGGACTCGACTAATCCAAAGGAAATAAACAAAGGAGAGAAAAAGAAGATAGAACAAGCGGGAACAAAAGGATGCGAACTGTGAGGTGAAAGATGAAGATTGTTGGGCTGGATATTTGATAATATTAAATTGACCAAGAGATGCACTCACAATGCAAGACTGAAAATAAAGCACTAATCGAAATGAAGTTATAGCAACACCAGGCAAGGTGGGCTTAAGGCAAGGAGCTGTCCTAAAGACAAAGACAGACATCTGAGAGAGGGGGAGAAACAACAAACATTTTCTATACGAAAAGGAGGAACAGAAATTTGTGATCATACTGGGAGATTTTAACACAACTTTTTCAGTAACCAATTGAGGCACAAAAAAATGAGGAGGAAGATAGAGGATTTGAAAAACAGGATTACGTTTTATCTGTGTTCAAAATGTTGAGTGAACATTTCTGTGTTTCCCTGAAATTGTCTGCACGGCCCCAACCACAAACAACAGGCTCCAGGAGAGGCGGAAAACGGAGTCCAACGCCTCCCCCAGGGTTTACTGAGAGGTAGCTTAACACGCTGGGCCCCATCCCCAAGGCATCTGTGCAAGGAAGCTAGAGAGAGTAGACTGAGTCTTCCCTTCATAGTCCTCAGACTGTGCTGAGAGCAGTGTGGTGGGGAGAGGGGTTTCTTTCCTTTCTCTGAGTGTGTGGGGGGGACTGGGCAGGCAATGGGGAAGGGGCCGACTGACCCCCTCCCAATTTGGGGCAGCCTCACAAGTCTAATGGGCACAGGGAAGGCGGCTGGGCTGGAGCCTTCTTGTCAGTGCCCCACCCAAGAGAGGGGCTATGAGTGTCCCGCTGGAGGGGGTGCGAATAAGGGAGGGTGAAACTGTTTGAGCTATCGAGCACCAGCAATTTGCATTTACAAGAAGCCAGCATTCAGAGAGTCAGTGCCAAACGGAGAGGCAACAGCCCAAGGGGAAACTTTGAAACCTACTAGACAGCTAAGGAAAAAGGCACCCGCCTTTTCCCACCAGCCCTCTGGGATGACCCCAACTCTGGAGGAGCTAGAAACAGGCTACACTTGGCTTTCCAAGTGTCCCAAGCCATGGGCTGGCCTGGGAGGTGCCCCAGGATCTCAGCTCCTTTCCTTCCTTACTATCAGGCATTCCACGCCCCAGACTCCCACACTCCTTTCCCGCAAGCCCTTGAGTTGCCATGCCCCACGCCCCTATCCTCATCCCTGCACAGGAGTAGCTTTATTTATTTATTTTTTAATCCTCACCCGAAGACATGCTCATTGATTTTAGAGAGAGGGGAGAAGAGGGAGAGAGAGGGAGAGAAATATCAATGTGAGAGAAAAACATCTTTTGGACACACCTCGACCAGGGACCGAATCCCCTGCAACCTAGGCATATGCCTTGACCTAGACCCATGACCTTTTGGTTTACAGGACAATGCTCCGACCAACTGAGCCACATCATCCAGGGGAGAACTGGAGAGCTTTAAAAGCTGGGTTGGTAACCTCCCGACTGGACGGTTCTTTTAAAAGTCAAGCTCTACTTAACACTCAGGCCCGCACACCCAGAAGGGTGGCTTTTAAGTGAAAGCATTTTGTGACTAGGTGCCGTGGTTTCCTGGGGAAGGCCTCAGCATACGGGGACTCAGCAGAGCCTGGGTTATTAGGATCCTCTTTCCATCTCTCTAGGCAAGAACAGGAGCCCGCAAAGGCTGATTTGGAGCAGACTATTGGCCTTAGGCCTCGCTCTTGTTACTGTTATTGTTATTATCAACAGTTGCCATTGATTGAGTTGTGTCTTCACACTACACGTTGTGCTAAGCCCTGTGCATGCATTTCCTTATTTAATTCTAGCGTTATTCACATTTTTTAGAGTTGAGGACTTTGGGGAGGATAAGACACTTATTGAAGTGACATAGCCAGAAGCAGCCAGGGATCCATCCGTCCCAGGTCAGTCCAGCTCCAGAGCCTGTTTTTACAACCTCAGCACCAGGCCCTCTCCTGATGCTGAGGGAAAAACTATACTTGCAATTTGGTCTGAGCTGAGAACTATTAGAAGCATCACTTGTGTTCCGAAGACAAGGTTCTCCCATAACAACATCATGCAAATAATTTAGAACCCACCTGAATTTCAAAATGTCACCGCAAATGCCGATCCTGCTTTTCCTACAGTTGGCATAAGAATTCCTGGGTTTTGGCTAGTTCAAGCCAAAATACCCTTAAACAAGTCCAGTGAAGAAGGTGAAAAACTCAAATAGGAGACCACTCAGGACCGCATAGAAGTGAGAGTTTAGACAATATTCCTCACTGTGTAAGACTACTTGGATAACACCTCGTGGTGAGAAGGAATCCAGCACAGAGGGCAGACTCTGGAAGTGGCATTTCAGCATGTATCCTGGGAGGTGAGCTTGCATAAGAACGAATGCGGGATGGCACCCCGGCAGTGTACCTCCTCCGGCACTCGACATAAGCCGACTGCCCCAATTTTTATGAATGTGAGGCCAGTCTTCGACTAGAGCCCTGTTATGGCCCTTCAGTGCCCAGTACTCATGGGGGACTTTTTGCCTCTAGAGATGGTAATGAGGAGTGAGAGAAGTTGTAGACACGGATGCTGAAGTATGGCGGACCGGGCACTTAAGAGTTGTCCACGGTGGCAAAAGAGCCAGCTCTGTAGATGGCCGGACCATATTTCGATGGAAATGTGCTTGGGTATGATGCTGTTGGCGTTTTTAAAAGTGAAGTGAAGTGAAGTGAAGAGACAAGGCTGGCAGGGATGAGGAAGCTAGTTACAGAGAGTGATTTAGGATTATCCAAGAATGGTTTCTTCTTTTAGTCTAGGTGATATTCCCCCTTCTTGCACCCACCAGTAACACACTGCCATTTGTCCAACAACAGTAACATCTTACTCTTTCCCTCAGGCCCAGGAAAGAGGAATAAACTCAGGTCAGTGTGGAGGTTCTTTACTGGAGGACATGGAGGTGGAGCAAAGTAATCCTTCCCTAGCACTCATCACAGAGGAGACTGACTAAGGCCAGATGGACACACTGGACTTCTTCAGGTCATAAGCCCAACTGTCCTCCTGGGGTCAGTTCTTTCTCAGCTCCTCACCCTCCAGGTTTTTGTCCAAAGATCTCCACTAGCTCTTGCAGGCAAGGTTTATGTTGAATGGGTTCCAGTGGTGAGGTCATCCTCATGGAAGGTTTCCATATATGACATGCCTCTGCGGCTGTGCCCAAGAGCATTCTCAAGGCTCTCTCACTGATGCCGTCCAAGAGTAAGGTCATGGCTGGATTCCCACACTGACGGGTCAGTGGAGCTTGGGTTTCTGAAAATATTAGAAATGTCCTTTCTGTCCAATTATAAAAGCAATATGTGTTTGCTGTAGAATATTTGGCAAATTCAAAAAAAGTATAGAGGGAAAAAAAAGATAATTCCATCACCTACAGATAACTAATATTAATATTTTGGTGTACTTGTTTCTCAGACTTTTTACTAATGGATGTATCTGTGTATATTTTAGGAGGGCAGTATCGCATTGTGGTTAAGAATGTGGTTTGGTAGTGACCAGAGGGGATGTGGGAGGGGGCAATGGGGGAGAGAAGAGGAAGGGTCAAGGGACCTGTATAAAGGACCCATGGACAAAGACAACGGGGGGTGGGGATTGAATGTGGGAGGTGGGTGGTGGGTAGGGCAAGGGGGAGGCATGGGGGAAAAATGGAGACAACTATAACTGGACAACAATTTAAAAAAAGAATGTGGTTTGGAAATCTGACGCCACTCATTTAGAGTTTTGTGGACTTCTGCAACTTAAGTCTTATCTCCTTCAGCAATAAAGTTTGCAAATTCTTAATCTAGTTCTCCACCAGTACGATGTTATTCTAACATAGGTTTATAATAAGAGTTATCTGGTAATAAAATTTCCTCCAACATTCTTCTTCTTTCAGTTTTTAAAAACGGTTACTTCACTTATTTAAGATAAATTCTAAAATATTCAAGTTGATAAAATATTTTTGTAGATTTACATTTAAGTTTATGGATTAAAGAAGGGTTAACATCTTTTAAGCGTTAAGTTCTTCCCTCATGCAATGTAACTTACCTGTCTAGTTACTTTCTTCGTGTCCCTCTGCAAACCTTAGTAGTTAGTTTTCTTCATGTGAGTCCTGCAGGCTTCCTGTTAATTTGTTCCAAGGCAGTTTATAGTTTTGGTTGCTAGGGTGAATGAACTTTTCAATCACAGCTACTACCTGTACCAGAAAGCTATTTTAGAAGTTTTATGTATATATTTTACTGGGCGTCCTTGCTGCTGTTTCATTAGGTCTGTGTTTTACAATTATGTTCAGATTTCTAGATCGATACTTAGTTTGCAGCCAAAAGCTGCGTCTCCTTTCCAGTAGTAACCCCTTTTCCCTGCTTCTTTACATTGGCTAGGTGAACCTCTCAGGACACTACTGAGGAATAGTACTCAGGATAGGCTCGTCTTGCCCCTGATGACATTATTTATTAAAAACGATGCTAGGTGTTGTTTCAGAAGGTGTTTTTATCACAAAAGTTTTCTTTCCTAGTTTACTAGGGGAGCTTTAAAAATAAATAATAAATATTGACTTTCATCTTCAAATACTTTATTATCTGTGAGAGACTCTTGAGTCTGTTTTTTTTTCCTTCCTTTGACCTCCTTGTGTGATGTATCATATCAGTGGATTTCTTTTATGGGTCCATCATTACCTTCCCGACAAACTCACCAAATGCACTGTGGGCTCTGGAGTCAGGCAGACCTGAGCTGCCTCTCTATTCCACCACTTACTAGCTGAGGGGTCATGGGAGAATTCTAAACAGAGCTTCACAGTAAGTGCTGGCAGTTATGAAACAGTATTCTGTTACTATATTGATAAATTTGTTAGTGCTTTATTTAGGATTTTTTGCATCTATATTATTGAAAAGGGTGTGAAGTGTGTGTATGTGTGTATACACAATTTATTAGATATGTTCACAGAAATGAATTATATTGGTTTTCTTATTTCCCTATGCTCTACAACAGTTAAAACAACAAGAGATATCTATACATTCATGTCCACAGCAGCATCATTCACAATAGCCAGGAAGTGGAGGCAACCCAAGTGTCAACTGTTGGATGAATGGATAAACAAAATGTGTTGTGTGCACACAACAGAATGTTATTCCGCCTGAAGAAGAAAATTCTGACATGTTGCAACATAGATGAACCTTGAGTACATGATCTAAGTAAAATAAGCAAGTCACAAAAAGAAAAACACTGTATGATCTAAAGAAGTCAAATTCCTTGAGACAGAAAAAAGAAGGGTGGTTACCAGAATCTGAAGGGGAAGAGGGGAGATGCTGTTCAATGGGTGCAGATTTTCACTTTTGCAAGACAAAACAGTTGTGAAGATTAGTTTTACAATAATGTGAGCATACTTAACAATACTGAACTGCACACTTAAAAGGGTTTATGTGGCAAATTTTAGGTTATGTGATTTCTTTTTTTACAACAATAAAAGTGGCATAAGAATGATCTGTTCCTTGCAAGTTTGAAGAACTTATTCCCAGAAGCATCTGGAGATAATACTTTTTTCTACTTCTTCATTGAATGTTGATTTTTCAAGTCCTTTACTTATCTTAATTGTGGTTTCATCCATATGTATTATTTTTTACCAAAAAATCAGCTATTTCATTAAGTAGCAAATTCATTAGCCTGGTCATACATAGGACTTTCTTTTAAAATTTTTAAAAATTGATTATGCTATTACAGTTGTCCCAATTTTTCCCCTTTGTCCCCCTCCACCACATACCCTCATTCCCTCCAGCAATCCCCACCCCGAGTTCACATCATGGGTCATACATAGAAGTTCTTTGACTTCTCCATTTCCTTAACTTCCCCCTGTCCATTTTGTACCTACCAGTTGTACTTCTTAATCCCTGCACCTTTCCCCCCATTCGCTCCCTTCACCTCCCAGCTGATAACCCTCCAAGTGATCTCATGTCTATGATTCTCTTTCTGTTCTGCTTGTTTGCTTAGTTTGTTTTTTTAGATTCAATTGTTGATAATTGTGAATTTATTGCCATTTAATGTTCATAGTTTTGATCTTCTTTTTCTTATATAATTCCCTTTAACATTCCATGTAACAATGGCTTGGTGATGATGAACTCCTTTAACTTTACCTTATCTGGGAAGCATTTTATCTGCCTTTCAATTCTAAGTCATAGCTTTGATGGACAGAGTAATCTAGGTTGTAAGTCCTTGCTTTTCATCACTTTGAATACTTCTTACCAGTCCCTTCTTGACTGTAAAGTTTCTTTTGAGAAATCAGCTGACAGTCTTATGGGAACTCCTTTGTAGGTAACTCTCTGCTTTTCTCTTGCTGCTTTAAAGATTCTCTCTTTATCTTTAACCTTTGGCATTTTAGTTATGATGTGTCTTGGTTTGGTCCTCTTTAGGCCTATATTCTTTGGGACCCTCTCTGCTTGCTGGACTTGTATGTCTATTTCCTTCACTAAATTAGAAAAGTTTTCTTTCATTATTTTTTCAATTATGTTTTCAATTTCTTGCTCTTCCTCTTGTCCTTCTGGTACCCCTATGATTTGAATGTTGGTACATCTGGATATGTCACAGAAGCTCCTTAGCCTATCCTTGTTTCTTTTTATTCTTTTTTCTTCTTGCTGTTCTGATTGAATGTTTTTTTCTTCCTTGTGTTCCAAATTATTGATTTGATTCTGGCTTCATCCCCTCCACTGTTGGTTCCCTGTAGATTTTTCTTTATTTCACTTAATGTAAGCTTCATTTCTGCCTGAGTCTTTTTTATGCTGTTGAAGTGCCCAATGAGTTGCTTGAGCATCCTGATAACCAGTGTTTTGAACTCTGCATCTGATATTGCTTATCTCCATTTTACTTAGTTCTTTTCTTGGAATTTTGTTCTATTCTTTCATCTGGGCCATATTTCTTTGTCTCCTCAATTTGGCAGCCACCCTGTGTTTGTTTCTATGTATTATTAGGTAGAGCTGCTTTGACTCCCTGTCTTAGTAGTATGGCCTATTGTAGAAAAGCACACCTATAAGCTGGATGGGGTGGAGCCTTAGGTAATCACCAGGGCAGGGCAACTCATGTCACTGCTCTGTTGCTGTGTGGGGCAGGGTTCACAAGGGGACAATGCCACTGCCTGGCCTCAGTTTTGCCCGGGAGGAAGCTGTCTCCCGGCACCTGCCCTGTTGCCAGTCACTTTGCTTTCTCCCTGTATGCCACTGCCACTGGTGCCCTTCCAGATGTGGCCCCTGGTGCTGAATCCCAGAGGGGTTGGGTCTGTGTGAGTCCTAAGTCCCTTGCATGCCCTTTAAGAGGAGTCTCTTGACAATCCCACAGTTTCTTCCACTGCCCCAACCCCCACTGATTTTCACAGCCAGAAGTTATGGGGACTTATCTTCCTGGCACTGGAACCCTGGGCTGGGTAGTACGGTCTGGGGCTGTGATCCTTCACTTCCAAGATAGCCCTCCCAAGCTCTATCCACCACACATGGATGTGGGACCACCCATTCTACAACTTGGTACCTGTCTCTGGGCCTTTCCACCTCTCTGTGCTTCTCTGCACATCTCTGCTGCTCCTACCTGTCTGGATGAATGTTGCTGCCTTAAATCCTTGCTTGTTGGACTTCCATACAGCTCAATTTTCTGATGTTTCTGGGTGACACTTGTTTTGTAGTCTAGTTATAATTTTTGCCATAGTTGTGCAAGGAGGCAAGGTGTGTTTACTTATGCTTTCATCTTGATCAGAAGTTCTAAATAGGACTTGTTATAATGTGCATTTGTTGTATCTAATTTTTTTCTGTCTTTGGCTATTTTACCATTTTCCCCCCAAAGAATGACTATCAATATGTCTACCAATTCTCTCATTTTAAAATTCAGTAATATCTGCTTTCATTTTTCTTTGTTTTTTGCTTTCCTAGTATATTTCATTATTCTTTTTCCTAATTTGAGTCAAATGTTCAACTCATATCTTCTGATTCTTTATTAAATAATTAAATCATTTAAAGTTCTAAATTTTCTTCTCTGTACAATTTGTGGAAATTTCAGAAGTTTTGATTTATGATATTGCATTATCATTCATTTTTAAACAAAGGCAAATGACTATATATGTAGTATTTATTTTCTCATGGTTTCCTTCTTTTACCTTCTAAAAGTTAACCTGTTGTCTGATTAACTTGTTAATTTTTAAATTGTACAGTCTTTAAAATCATTATTCAAAATGTGTGCATATTTACTGCTCTGTCCCCCACCCCCAACCAAAGCTGCCCCCTTTACTAGCTGGGCCACTTTGGACGCATCTAGGCATTTGTCCTACCTTACTGAGTGTCAGGCACTGTGATGGGAGCTGAGAATACAAGGGTGAACAAGGCAAAGTTGCCGTTTTCGAGGAGTTACTTAAGGAGATACGTAAGCTAGAAATAAACCAGCAGGATGACTTCAGCTGATGACTGTGCTGTACAGACAGTAAAGCAGCTGTTGTAGGGTGATGGAGTGGAAGTGTTTTAGGTGGGGATGTCAGGGAAGACCTCTGCTAAGTGCCAGATCCCATTTTGGACTCAGCTTTGTCCTCAGCCCAGAAAATTCCTCCTGAGCCATCTGACACTACTCTCGTCCTTTAACCTGTTATCTTCCGTGGCTTCTGTAACAATACAGTGGTATCACTGTCTCCTGGTCTCCCTTCACCTCTACAAGCTATCCCTTTCAGTCTTCATTGCCGGTACACCACCTTTGACCACCCATTAAGTGAGCCTCCTGGGCGGGAGAGCCACCTGTCCTGGCAGCCGGAAGTGGAGCTCAACCACTGGCTCTCCCTGTGCAAAGCTCATGCCCGTGCTCAGACATTAGGCACAGGCACCCTGGGGGGGCAGCACAGGCTCAAGATACCACTTCTGAGTCACGGCATTTAGATCCTTCCTACAAGGTAAAGGTAGAGCTCCTCAAGGTTAGGGCACGGGTCCAACTGGCTTCCTAACACATCATTCAACACCAAGGCGACTACTTCAAGGAAGGGCTGAGCAAAAAGCAGTAAGGAAGTGCTCAGCTGACTGAAAGGCACCCAACACAGTGCTAAAAAGCAACATGGTTCCTACCTGTACAGAGTTTACATGACAGCTCAGAGACATGACTCATGTAAGAAGACAGTGAGAAGACACTGCAAACCAGCAAAAAACAAACAAAAACAAAAAATATAAACAAACTACACACACACGAAATTGTGAGACACATGCTATAAATGCCACCGGAGCTTAAAGAAGGAGAAGCCCTTAGAGTGAACTGACCAGTAGACATTGGAGGAGGTCGAACTTGAACCAGGCCCTAAAGGAGGCAGGTTTGATCACCAAAGGACATAAGAGTCCTGCTTATGCAGCACAACAGGGCTGAATTCTGGGTCTAACTGGCACAAGGAATGATACTGGACACCTCCTGTAAGTGTAGGGCCCCACTTTAACACTAAGTAAGCTAAGGTTAACAAAAAATTCTACGCGGGATGAAGACCTCTGTAAAGAGGGTCAAAGTTCTCTTCCTCTTCTTTTGTCTCAAGAAGGAGGTGGAACAAAAGTGAGAGGCTCAAATCAGAGCGGGGTGGAGCCAAAGGATCCAGGACGTGGTGAAATCTCCAGGCCTTGGCTCTGCTCTCAGTCTTCGGGAAAACGAGTAGACATTCCGAAGTTTCCTCTGATTCTTGAGATCCTCAGTTTTCCAGCTCAGAATGTCAGGGCAGACCAGACAAGGTATTTGCAGCTGAGGGCCAGCTAATTACAAACAATAAAGAGTCCTCTAGCTGGAGGTTGGATGGGGTAAGGCCAGGTAGATGGGAGCAATTGCACCTCTACTCTTAACATTTTGAGAGATACAAGTACCAAGTATCTTAGGTCTTTATACTATCATCTTACCACTCTCATAGCTGCATAGAGATTTCATTCCGCCCTTATTTTAGGTAGGCGTATTAGACTGACCTCATTTTACAGATATAAAGAAGTCTGGGAAGTTAAGTGACTTGCTGGTGAATGAACAGCTGGGCCTCCAAACAAAGTCTTAAATGTTTCAATGGTCCTGATCTAAATAGGCCTTCTCAGTGCCTGAAGCGAAGCTCCCCACAAAGAGAAATGAGCCTTGACTCAGAAGTACCACTCTGGGCTCACAGGACTGACGGATCTTTGGACAAACTGGTCTCCAAACCCAGGTGGGGTTAAAGTGCCGAGATGCTTGGTGGAGGGGGAGGGAGGCACAGTACCTACAGGCAAACTGTGTTCTGGAGAACAACATCTGGTCTGGTCCTGAAATTGTTTTCAAAGTCCAACTGAAACAGATCAAAGCTGCAGGATGCACTGGGCCTTCACGCCTTAGCTCTGCTCCTCGTGCACGTCATTCCTCTCAACCCCACATGAACAATTTTCCCTTCTGCTGGGGTAACTGAAACCCAGAAGCAATCCAGTCAAAAGGGGACAGACATGGTGACTTTAAATCCTGGGGTACCAAAAAGAGTTAAAATCCTTGCCTTCGAAGCTACAAATATCCACTGGGGACCACTTTTCCCCAGGTTGCCTTTGAAGTGTCCGATGTATGAGGCAGCTCACGTGCTTTCTCCCTCCTCTTTGGTCTCCTTTAACTAGGAGCATTTGAAAGTGATCATCAAAAACAAACAAACAAACAAACAAACAAACAAACAAAATGCAGCCCCTCCTCCACCCACAGGGAAGCGGCTTGCCCAGAGTCTCTCTGCACCTGGTCCATGTACTTCAGAGGGTGTGTCTCTGCAGCGACTGGGCCTTTCTTTTCCCCTGAGCCCAGGCTGGCACACATGGCACTTGTGTGTTTGGGACGGGGAGTGGGAAGGCTTTCAGAAGCCCAGGAGTCAGTTACTTTACTCGGTAGTTGTTACTTTGACTGTGAACTTTCCTCAGGCTTCATGGTCTAAGTCCCTTCTATTTGCGACATTCGTTTCTTCCTTTCCCTACAACTCTGGCTCCTTTTCTCTCACCAGCTCATGCAGCCTCCCCCCCTCCTTGTGGGCTGGCATGACACCACAAGAGTCTTTCCCACAGAGGTGGGACGAAGAGAGAGGCACGTGCTGTCCTGTGCAAAGTGCCTCTGCGGTGGACAGACTGTGCAGGTGCAAAGGGGGCACCTGCAGCTGATTTCCTCAGCTCGTCCAGCCACTGAGCTTTCTTGCGCACAAGTACAGAGGTCAGAAAATATGGCAGACTGGTAAACTGTAAATGATCAATGTGCCTGCAACATATGATGGATTTCGTTGACCTGGGTTCAACGAGCATTGGCTGAGTGCCCCTGATTTGCAGAGATTTAAGACAGAACACAATTCTCAGGTACAAACGACCGCTGCACTGGTTTTCGAAGCTGACCCTGGCTGTGCTCGACAAACCTCACAGCTTGACAGGAAGACACAAACATAACACAATCTCTGGACCCTAGGATATCACTGGTGGGGGGGCGGGGCATGGAGCACAAGTATTTAAAAACTTCTCAGGTATCTGAATGTGTAGCCAGGGGCAAGAACTTTACATGACCCTATGTACACACTTCTGAATAAAGGCTAAGTTTAGGTTTTAGGCAATGGAAAGCCACTGAGGGTTTTTGAGCAGGAGAGGAGAGATGAGAATGGTTATAATGCGGGAAGCTTCTCCTGAATGTACTGGGCAGAACAGACTAGAGTCAAGAAACACCGAAGACAAAGGGAGCTGGTAAAAGCCTACTGCTATAGTTCAGTGAAAGGCAGCACTGAGGACGGACAGAAGGGATGAACTTCATGGGAAGTACAAGGCCAGGCAATGGTAGGACTGTTAGAGCAAGGTGAAAGAGGCCAGGCTGCCTTGGGGTCACAGTAGGGAAAGGGGAACAGTGACAGGTGACTTGACCCCACTTGGCCCCACATTCCTACCTGCACTAAATTGTATGAGGAAGAATTTCCAATGCCTGGGGTTAAGAACTCGGAGAATAAGAATATAGAGACTTGGCTTTTAGGGAAAAAATTCAAGGACTACTAACATAAGTGATAAAGACTGAACATATTTAGGGCATAAAATTTCAAAATGAAGCAAAACTTCATACATTTTCTCACAGAATTTTGATGTACAAAGAAATCTCTGCTTTTCTACCCACGCTATTTACTATCATGCCCTATCTGAGGGGTCACAAACAGTAACATTATTTCTAGGCCACCTCAGAACACAAGGCTCAGCTCATAGAAAAAAAAACAGGATCAATTGCAGCTTTAAATGCCTTTCTAAATGTGGCCCCAGTCAGAAAAGAACAGCTAACACAGAACATTGGTAGGGTGAGGTGGCATGGGAATGTAACCATTTATGTGGATCGTAACCTGGCACTCCAAACAAAGGCTCTATTATCTTCATCTGAAAGCTTTTAGGGCATAAGGAGGAAGTGAATGGATGACCCACTTGAGACAGCCCCAAAACGAACAGATGACTTCATAGCCCTGGATGATGGCAACAGGTGGACAAAAAACACCGGAAAATGAAAAGTGAACTGGGACACACCTTCACAGCAGTTCATCTCAAATTCCAAACAACTAGACCTTGTCGTCAGTCTGGACACGGCTTGGTCAAACGGGTCTCTCTAGAGCACACATACACAAATATGTTAACTGTTATTTTATTGTAGAGGAAAAAATATCCTGAAATATTTGTTAAATAACAATGATTCCTGACAAAATCATTCTTCAGGGTTTTCAAGCCTCACCGTCTGGTCAGACATAGTGAGCTGTCCCTGGCCCCGCTAATAAACTTCATTCATAACCCACAGGGAAACCCAGAGATTTTCTGAATGGCTTCCCAATTTCTGCATAGAGGCCCTGAATTAGTCCAGAGGTGAACAGTAAACAAGTTGGCAGAGAAATGAGGAGAGCTGAAAGAAAAAAAATGTTAGCAATTGGTGAATCTAGAACAAGGAACATAGGAGTGTTCATTATACCAATTTTTCCTTTTTTATCCTCATCTGAGGATATGTTTTTTATTGATTTTAGAGAGAGAGGAAGGGAGGAGAGGAGGGAGAAAGAGAAGTGGGGTTGTGGGGAGAGAAGGAGAGGAGGAGGGAGAGAGAGAGAGAGAGAGAGAGAGAGAGAGAGAGAGAGAGAGAGAGAGAGAAACATTGACTGGTTGCCTTCTGTATGTGCCCCAACTGGGGATGGAACCCACAGCCTAGGTACGTGCCCTGACCAGGTTATCAAACCCACAACCCTTCGGTGTACAGGACGATGCTCCCACCTACTGCACCACCCGGCCAAGACTTTACGCCATTCTTTCAACTTAATTGTTTAGTTACAGGCGACTGAAAGGTTGGTGTAGCATGACCGTGCTATTTTCCAGACTTGCTTAAAAAATATAGTCAGTTATTTCTTTCCAAGCCAGAAATAGAGAATCAGTTCTCCCCCAGGTGATACTCACTTTCTATTCTGTCTAATTAATCTTCCAAAGCTTTCTGGAAAGTTTAAATTAAGGGGCTACAGTACACTGATGTGGTTTTATAGTTCTTGACAGGGGCGTGAGTTAAACTCTCAGCGAAGGTCTGTGACGGTCACTGCTCTGTCCACAACGGTCACGTGGCTGCAACTCTGTAACAGGGAAAAACAAAGAAAGGGGAAGTCCTGGAAAATTCTGAAGCCATGCTTTCAAATTTCTTACTTAAAACGCTCACTGCGGCTAGTGACCCAGTGTGGAAGCCAGACTGCCCTTCACCGGCAGCTATGGTAAGGGGCCGGGAATCGCTGCTTCCGCCAGCCCCCACCTGCACCCTGAATCAACGTGGGCCCGCAGAGCCTCACTTACTTCTCAAATGTGTCTACACTCTGGAGTCATTCAAAAGGTCTACATCTGTCTGCAAGAACTGAGCTCACTGCAGTTTTGGGGTCAACCAGATATTAAAGCGGGCCTGCGTATACATGGGGAAGGCTCTCTTTTGGCATGTAAAGGGGTTTTTACAACAGAAAACCTGGGCATTTTGGGGGGATAGTGCAGCCTCTGTTTCAACATCAGGGCACCTAGACATTTGTTATATTTCAAGGAAGGCCAGCCCATTTTTTCTAGTCTAATGCTTTTCTCTAAGAGTTTTTGGCCTAATATATTTTTTCCTTTTTATTGAATTCATTAGGGTGACACTGATTGACAAATCTTACAGATTTCAGGTGCACCACTCCACAGACTAACCTATTTTTGAGCAGATTTGTCAGACAGTTCTCCTTCTCAGCTGAAGACTGTCATTCTTTGAGATCTTAGTTTTAGTTCTACCTAGAAATGCACCCCATATCTTTTTATGCAACAATTCTCCCAACATCAAAGTCAGTTCTTAGATTCTCCCTGGAGTTTCTCTTCTGCACAGCCCCAGTTCCTTTTATGTGACCAGGTTCTGCATCTCTTTTCCATATGGGCCACTTTTTAGTGAACCCAAAGGAAATGACACTCCACAGGCAGCATGGAGTGGAGTGACACCATAAAATCAGATTTGGGGCATACTGAAACATACTGATCTTACCAGTAACTGAAACCTTTTATTCACAGAACACAACTTAGGGGAAAAAACTTCCTGAGAAGTCCATAAGAATCTCTATTACCTAAATAAAATTCCAGAATCAAATATACTTTACTTATCTTAAGTGGCTTTTTAACTTTGATTTCAAATCCCTTATTGAAGTATAGGCTTAGCAACTGATGTTGATGAAGGAAAAAACCCTAAGCATTAATAAGCCAGCTTATGGCACTAGGTACTTTCTGCCTATTATTTCATTTAATCCTCTTGAAAATCCCACAAAGTAGGTATTTTTTATTATTATCACTCCCATTTACAGGTGAGAAAGCTGAGGCCCAGGAAGGCTGAGTAGCCCGATTAAAGGCACATGGCCCGTGAGTGGCAGAGCCGACTCCAATCTGTGCCTGTGCCATACTTGCTTCCCCAGTTTGTCCTTGTCAGGGCAATATGAAAAGACAGGTGGGTAAGGCTGATCTTCTATATGGGTCAGAAAGTGCGATGCACCTCGTCAGCTCTGACTGTCCTCCCTGCTTTAGGCACAGCCCCGATTCCTTGTACACAGATACATACACAGAAGAGTGGCGGGTCCTTGCTGTGTGGATGAAATCCTTTCTGGCGACAGGAAGAAATCTCCTCTAGTCCATGATCAGTTAGTTTAAAGAATCCAGTTCTGAAAAAAGGAAAAGGCAGGCCCAGAGTCAAGCAAATGCGGCCCCCAATACCTAACACACACATGTACTCACACACACACATACATGCACACACACATGCACACACAGCATGGCAGAGCTCATTTTGGGACAGCTTCGAAAGTACGTGGGCTCATAGGTCTCCTCTCTGGTGAATGACTCAGAGTTAGAGAGTGACTCATCACTGCCACCATACTAGTTTTGCTGGGGGAATTCACAGTAAATAACAGGACTTAGAATGAAAAAGAACTTAACATTGAGAAATATGTTTAACATTGAAATTTCTAATCTGACATCCATCTCTTAAAATTCCTACTGCTTCAAGTCAAACACTTCAAATTTCTTATGTCCTTTTCTTAGAAAAGAACCTAAATTGTTGCTTGGGTATCTTTTTAAACAAGCATAACAGGTTTATTAGGAGAAGGGGCTCAAAAGGAAGCCTTTCAGAGCAGCCAGTTGATACCACAATCTGTTTTGTAGAGAACAAGGTCTGAAGAATACAGACCTTTTCCCCTGAGGCTTTCCCCCACTTGTCTCCTTGTAACGCCCCTCGAACTGTGTCCTAGGTACTTACTCCTGGAACTTAGGGGAGCAGACGATGGCTATGGACTCCGGCAGCATCATCTGATAGGAGCAGTGAGTGTGCAGGTCAACACTGGAGAGGAAGGCGGTTTGTGTGGGATGCGTCTGAGAAGAGAAAAACACAGGCAGAGACCCCCTCAGTTGGGCTATAGAGCTAACCCCAGCGACGCAGGAAGGAAGAGTCAGATAGCTCTCAACAGCTGGCCACAGGCTGGTTGTCAAGCACAAAGCCATGTGTAGCTGTGAGGGGTGTGCATGCAGTTCATAATAAGTAATGAGCTTCCTTTCCAGCAGTGTAAACAAGGGTTGTTTAACATGAGTGTGTGAAGAGACTCATAAGGGAGAATGAGTACACTCTCTCCACACAATGAGAGTCATCCATTCTGGAATAGATGGTACAGCTGCCCAATAATACTTCAACACAGGAGAAGTCAAGGACTTAATAAGCCACAGTTAGATGGATGACTCTTCTTCCTGACAGAGGCGTCGTAAGGTCAAGCACGAGTCTGGGCTCGAAAGGCAAAGACGGCAACAGCAGTCCGGTAGTTACAGCACACCATCCAAGGACAGGAGAGGCAGCAGATTGCAGTGGGAAACTAAATCACACAAGGGACCAGTCTTGTTTGGGAAAAGGACCAAGATACTGAAATTTGAGGGTAATCAGTTAAAGCACCGTCTAAATGTGTATTCAGTTTATCTCATTTGTTTTCAATTATTTAATGTTTTATTAAGCACACATTTTATATACAATTGAACAAATATATAAGGATGTATGTTCATCTTAGAGGGGGTGTGACTTTAGATAACAAGAATAGAAAAAGAAAGACCCAGTAGACTCAAAAAGACTACCACCCTTCACTGACAGAAAAGCACAGACAATAAATAAGCATATCTGAGCACCAATTTCAAACCTGCTGTGCAGGAACTGAAGCTCTGAGGAGCTTGTTAAAGGCACAGGCTCCTGCATCCCACCCCTGGAAATATGCATCCTGAGAGAGGGAACTTCTCTTTTTCTTTTTTTTAAATTATTTATTTATTTATTCATTTATTCATTTATTCATTCATTCATTCATTCATTCATTCATTCATTCATTCATTTATTTATTTATTTAGGGAGAAAAACATTAATGTGCGAGAGATACATCACCTGCCTACCTCTTGCACACCCCCAACCAGGGAGCTGGCCCCCAACCCAGGCATGTGCCTTGACTGGGAATTGAACTGGCAACCTTTCGGTTTGTAGGCCGGCGATCAATTCACTGAGCCACACCAACCAGAAGGAACTTTTCTTTTTAAAAAGCTCACTAAATGGTTCTTTATGTGCCACCTGGTCTGAGAAGCACCAGCCACAGAACGCTGTGACCAGCTCACTGTGGAAGAGGTCCGCAGGGCAGGAACTGTTAGCCGAATGCAGAGAGGGCCGCACGGGGCAGGTAAGGATTTTGGTGAGTACCAGGGAAGAACAGCTTCTATCCGATAATAATATGATCCTGGACACTGCGAAGGCCAAATGGTCGGCACAACACATTTTATCCCGTGGTTAGAACCAGGTACTGTAACTGGGAAGAAATGAGGCTTCTATAAGCTGATCTAGGCCTCCGATCTGAAGCTGGGTGAGCTAGAAAGACAATATAGAGTCACATAGCAGGGGCTCAATAAATAATTGTTAAACTCAATCAAAAACCTTGCCTCAAGCCTCTGCTTCCCTCTAACTGCTATGCCTTTTCTCTCTCTCCTTTCCCTTACAATTGAGTTTCTTGAAAAAATAGGCACTTCCACTGTGTCCACTATGCTGGAGACAGAGGAAGGCATTTTTATGGAGAGAAAACAATGTATCAAAGGAACAGAAATGAGCAGGGGGATTGGATGCTGAGGGCAGCCTGGGCACCTGGACAGGAGCAGAGCGACCACAGGAGCAAAGTCAGGCTGGGATCAGGTGAAGGAGTGCCTTGAATACTGGGCTGGGGGCCACACGACAGCTGGCAATCAAACATGACCATACAAAGTATGTGACTAGAGAACCCGGTTTGCGGCTGGCAAGTTGCAGAAGGAAGAACTGATCTTCTGCATTTTCCTCTGCCAATTTAAGATTGGAGCACACCTATGATCCGCTCTTGTTTATTTTTAATCCCAAGTTAGGAAGGAATGGAAAAGAAATGTCATGGGGGAAAAAAGCTGAAGTACTATCAATTAGGCTGTAAATTTGTTCCTACCTGGGCCCTCACTGATATTAAAAACCCTTGCATTCATTTGTGGGTAAGCTCTTTCTGAAGTCTAATTATTCCACTTTCCCCCATCTTCCCCAGGTCCCAAACTCCCACTGGGCAGTGGGTCTAGACTCCAGCCCTGCTGAAACCAGATCACCTAAAATGAGTTCCCTCAGCTCCTCCAAATACAACCTCAAAAATCTCTCTGTGTATTTCACTCTGCCTTTAATTCTATCTCAGAGTAATGAGAGTTTTCTCCCCCACATGTGAATGTCCTTTTTTACTTTTGATCTGATACTTTCCTACCTCCATATTACCTGTCTCTCCTGCCCTGTAAAGTCTCTTCCACCGGCTCCCTGGTGTCAAACACACATTCAGATAACTACACCCACGAACGGAGATAAACCTTAAAAACGTTGAGCGAGAGAAGCCAGACACAAAGGAATGCATATTACACAATTCTGTTTGCATAACGTTTAAGACCAGGCAAAACTAAACACCTTGTTTAGGAACATACGTTTAGGTGGTAAAACTATAAACAAAGGAAAGCATTTCCAGAGAAGTCAGGACAGGGAAGAAGTGTGCCTGGGCAGGAGATGGGGTGGGGGGGCGGTGGTGGGAGCGTGCCTCTGACAACGTTCTGTTTCTTGAACAATGTTTTATTTCTTGTAGTCTGTGTATACAGATGTTTGCTAAATGACTCATAATTTAGTTTATGTACTTTCATATATATAGTTGTATTTCAAATGCAAAGGTTTAAAAAAAATAAAATCAGAACAAAACACATGTTTAAGCTTTTTATACTAAACCATAAATGAAGTAATCTTCTCTCAGCCTGGCCACTCCTCCAGCTACCTACCATCCCATCTCTTTCCTTCAGAAATGAGCTCTTCAAAAAGTCAGTGTGTATTTCACTGTCACCACAACCTCAATTCCCATCACTTCTTAAACCTTTACCATCTCCCCCCACCACTGCCTAAAACTCACTAAATCGAGGTCATTAGTGACTTCCCCAAATCCAACAGGCTCATCCAGGTCTTGGCTATTCTGGAGCTCTCTGCAGCCTGTGACATAGTTAACATCCTGACATTTCTTCTTAAAAAGTTCCTCCCCCTTTGACTTCTGTGCCTTACCACCACCCTCACCTTCTTCTTACGTCTCTTTGCTTCACTACCGCTGACTTCCTATGTCCCCCCAGGTAGGCTCTCCCCTAGGGTGCCAGTGAATCCCTTCTTGCTCTCCACTCTCCTCCAGTTTCCAGGCTTCCGAGGTCAGCTCTATGCAGAGGTTCCCAGATCTCTTTACTGCCTTGCTTTGCTCCCAAGTTCCAGCCACACTTCCAACTGTCTGATAACTACCTCCACCAATGTAATGTCTCACTGGCACCGTCAACATGCTCACAAGTGAACACTGTCTACCCCACTTCCGAAGCGAGTCCTCCTCCTGGAGCCCATTTCTACTGATAAGATGGTCACTGCCACTGTTGTGAGTCAGGCCCCAAGTCTCTACGTCATCACTGACTTTTACTCATCGCCCCCTCTTACTCATGCCCACATCCTCTGAAATCCTACATTCATCCCCTCCTACCCAAGCACAGTGACATCACCCTAGCTCTCATTATTAGATATTACCACACTAATCTCTTACATGATCTCCTTGCCTCAACTTGTCTTAAAACAGAATTTGTTTTAAATTTTCTAAAGTATGGCTTTGATGCGTCGTTGCTCTACCCCAAATGTCAGATCGCTATGTTGTACACCTGCAAATAATATAATAGTGTATGTCAACTCTGCTAAGAAAAGAAAGAAATCATCACAAATACAGAAAAAGAAAAGACCCCAAAACTTTAAGAGTTCTCCACTTACTAAAAAGGAGACCTATTCTGCCGGTCTACCCAATGTATCTCATCAAAGCTCACCTACTGCCTTTTCCTGATGCGAACCACACAGGCCAGCAAACTGGACACTCGGTGCTCCAAGAACACAGTGTGCCTCTGCCAGGGCCTTCCCTTCCCCGCGGAACTCCCCCTGGGCTCATCTTGTCAACATTCTAGTAAACCAAGTGTGGTCCTTCCCTCCTCTGAACCCCACAGGGCTCTTTTTGCTCCTCTTGAGGAACTTCGCACATTCTGCCTCATTTGAGGAGTCACGACTTGTTTATGTGTCTAATCTCCTTCGTGGGACTAAAATCTTATCTTATTCAAATCTGCATCCACCTGCAGATAAGGAACAAATTTCCTCTCCAATGGGGATACACAATCAAGGGCAAATATTCATGGAATTAAACTGAATAAAGGACAGAGGCACATGGGACTGCCTCACAGGTCAGTGTTGCCCAAATTCTAACATACAAGTGTGAGTACTCTTCCCAAATCCGGAAATGAGCTGACTTGTTTGTAGGTAACCCTGGCACACAACATAGAAAGGAGCTCAGTCTGTGAGAGTGAGGAATTGAAAAGGAACAGGAAGAAAAGTTAAGAAATAATCTTTAGGGACAGAATTATATTTTACCTGAATATGACCAAAAGACTACATAACATACGCAGACACTTGAAAATCCCCTATATTGGTGGCCCTTCTGGTTTACATAAAGGTATATGCTGCTTTAACAAAACACCGAATGCAAAGACCTGAACTGACTCCCTTGGCTCATTGAAAGTGCTTTGGTTTTTTACACTTGTAGGAATATAGAGAGTATGAATGAAGTAGGCAGAGTCCATGTCCACTTATAGCCTAGGCCAGCACCCCATCACCATTCACACTCATGAGGAAACTGGGGCTTTAGGAAAACAAATTCATTGTTATTTAAAACTTTTTTTTTAAATAAAAAAACTTTAAAGCCCTAAGTAGTTTCCAGAAATCGATACTAGAGTACAAGTGGTTGTGTATACAAGTTTGCATCCAAGGGAGGGAAACACAATCATCTAAATAATCTGAAAACAATTCACTTTGCTCAAAGAAAAAAGAGCTAGCAGCGTGTTTATAACATCGTGAGAGAAGAGACTGACCCTGAGAGCTCGGAATTACTTACATGAATCCAGCCCAGGGTGATGAGGCCCTGCTGATCCTGTATGAGGAAAAGCTCTTCTTCGTTCTCTGTGTTGCAATAATCAGACCCAGCACTTTGCTTCGGGATGAGAACGTGGGTGATGGTAAATTCATTCCTCATCTGTCAAAGGACAAAACAGCCCATCACAATTTCCTGGCACTCGCAGAACGGCACTCTGCCACAGCAGTAGAAAGTTAAACATCTGTATAAATAAAGGCCCTTCCCACCCCAGGCTATGTCTTGCTCCGAGTCCCACACCTTGTGGTTCACATCCTTGGTACTTTTGTGCCTTCCCCCGGGGGTGCTCTGCGGAGTTACAGATGCCCACAGCCCAGGGGCAATTTCCTGCTGCAGTGAAATGGGTCTACTTGTGGTTCTCGAGAAGCTCTACAAACAATACCATTTCTCTTCCTCTGCTCAGGTTTAGTTTCCCTTTTCCTGTTTCTCTAAGTCCTTCTCATCCTTTAAGGCTCAGTGTAAGTCTATTCCACGTCATTCATTTATTCATTCAGCAGTTAGTAATGAGCTCTGTTAAGTGCCTCCATTTAACGATCTTTCCTTCCTCAAAGTTCTTAGTGCTCATATTGTACATGCTATTCAGAATGCCATTTGTCTTTTGGCGTGTATCCCCCACCTTTCCAAAGTGCTTGGGTACTTTCTGTGGACACATGCTACGTGCCTTATATATTTCATATCCCCAAGTCCTACCCTAGAGCAGGCGCTTGAAAAAAATGATATATAAGTAATGACTGGACCTTCCCACCAAGTGTGGAAGTAGGTATTTCTTACTACTAGCACTAAAATAATCAGCTCAATTCAAGGGACTCTGAAAATGAACCAAATACAGAGTTACCAAGTTCAAAGCAGCATCTGCATTATGCTGTCCATGGTCCCTTCAGCAGAGGGGTCAGTGCAAAGAGTAACTGACCCTGTTTGTCTTCTCTGAGAGTCAGAAGAGGTCAAGGGGGAAGAAACAATTTCAGCTCAGGAAAGCATTGGTTTTTACCAGTTTTCCACAGAGGATGCCACATGTCTCTACTCCCCGTGCAGTGTTGGCACTGGCTAGTTGGAGAAACTGTGGGCACAGCCTCCCGGGCACCACCATGTGGCGCAGTCCGTCGATTGTAGGAGCTGTAGTGGAGAAAGGGGAAAAGTCTGAGAACACGGGCACAGCCTCTCCATGCTGATTCAGAGTTGGCAACCCTGGGAGAGCAATGCCAAATCACTGCTCCCCTCCCCTTCCCTGCGCTCCCTCTCCCCAACCAACTTCAGGCAGCGAGTGGGAACCTCGTCGTCCTAAATGGCAGGAGAAAGAGCATTGTGAGGTCTCTTCTCCAACCTCTGGCCACAGCTGTCAGGAGTAAATTATTTCAAGAAAAGAAAAGAGGCTCCCATCATTCGAATTGAGATAAAAGTAAACTACTACTTAAAAGAAGTTTCTGAGCGATTCAGGAATTCTCTGTTACCATCTAATACAAAGGGTGAAAAAAAATCTCATTCAACTAAACTTTTACTTCTATTTTAAATCTCTCTGATCCAAGATACGAATATCAAAGAGTACACCTTTCAAAGAAATACAACAGGATACATTCTAGATAATGGAAAGTAATCTGGGTAGCTACTTAATTCTGAATTTATTAGAAGAAAGTTAAAATGGTAAAACAAAACAACAAAAAAAATTGTGGTCCTCAGAAAAGGCATGCACAAACAAAGCAGCTTATAAGCCTGATTGAGAATACCAAGAATGGACCCAGCCCCTGATGGGTGTGGCTCAGTTGGGTGGACGTCATCCTGCAAAGCAAGGGGTTACCAGTTTGATCCCTGGTCAGGGCACATGCCTGGGTTGTGGGTTTGACCCCCGGCTGGGGCATGTACGAGAAGCAACCGATTGATGTTTCTCTCTCCATCAATGTTTCTCTCCCTCTCTACCTCCCTCCCTTCCCCTCTCTCTAAAAATAAATAAAATCTTTTAAAAAATGGACCCAGTCCCTAACACCAGAGAGAAACCTATGAGAGAGCCAGTAGGCTAAAATCAGAAGGTATTTCTCATAGTCAAATTTTCATTAAAAAATAAAAAGTAAAAAAGGATATTTTGCTTTTGCACATTCAACAGCAAGATCTGAACTGCTGGAGAGGTAACAATGGCAGACCAGGAGCCAAGCAGTCACATGGTAATCTGATGATGGTATCTGAGGATTCTGAATTAAGGCTTGGCACAGTCCTTCCCTTTCAACTCAACAATCACTTACCAAGTAGACACTGTGCTCAGCCCACAGGGAACAAAAAACAGAATAACACTCAAGCCCTAACCCTACAAGAAGTTAAAATCTAGTCATTGACAAATGACTACACTATCAGGTAATGACCTCAATTGCATTACAGACAGTAAGAGCTCCAAGAGTTTTAAGAACAGAATCAATCTGGTTGAAGGGAAGGAGATCTGGAAAAACTTGAAGACAATCAGGATGAGAGAGATGGAGGAAAGAGATTTTAGGTTCAGGGCAAATGTTAACAAACCTCTTTGGATAAGACAGTCCAGGAACTGTTCTGGGAATGTGAGAGTTCAGTTTGACCGGAGTACAGAATACGTATGAAGCAACAGTAGTGAGGGACGAGTCTGCCAAGTGTGCGGGGAAGAAACCCTAAAGGCCAGGCTTCACAGTCCAGCGCACCTTGCCCACTCTTCCATTGATTGCCCTTTTTAGTGGATCTTCTGCAAAGCAGACTTGTTCAAATGACTACTTGGAAGTATCTTCCTACCCAAAAAGACTTATTCTAATAATTAAGGTACACTCTTTATTTGCAGCTATTATTTTCTCAGAGGAGGAAGACTGGCAACAGTTTCTGTGCTTAGACTGCATTATCAGACTGTACAATATATACCTGACTAAGCTCCTTAAGGATTAGGAATGTTCTCAGGGCAAGCACGATTCAGTAGTCTACCCGCCCTACCCCAAACCAGCTGTTACATTACAAAGCGGTATAACAGACTTCAAATGTCTTTTACAAAAGGCCAATATGGTCTCTAGTTCACTGAACATTTCAAATCTCTGTATAGCTCTTTAAAAGCTGAAGGTGGGACTTTCAAGGACAGTATTAATTCTTCAGAAAATTGACCTGGGCCCAGGTTAATTATATGGCTTAAGCAAAGGCCACTCTCATAACACAGCCAGTGTGATAGGACACGTACGGTAATAGAGCCTCATGAGTGGGACCATGGGGGTAATCTTAGGCTGAACCCACCAGAATGACACACTGTTTAGCTAAAGCTAAGACGGAAGAGGACATGAACAAAAGGACTCACTACTTTCTGAGTTGCTCAGTACTCCAGGTTTCAAGGACCTATCCACCGTAGGTGGCTTGGCAGGCCTTACGGTCGTATTACAGTCTGAGGGCTGTGTGGATGCAACAGGTGCTGTGGGGGACACATCTAGGGAGGGCTTCTCCAAGTCAGGCACCAGTGGGCCGCCTAGGCCAGGGTCCACCTTCCCAAACTCCTGCACAATTTTCAGCCGCTCTTTTTCTAGCTCCTGGTTCCGGATCATCTCCTCAAAGGCACGAAACTGTTCCTGTTCCAGCTGTTGCTGCTTCTGTTGTGCTACCCTCTGTTTTTCCTTTTCCATCTCCTGCTGGATGGCCATGTTCCGGGCATATTCCTCCGCTTTCTTCTTCTACAAAGAAAGACTAGGAGTTAGGCTAACACTACACTCAGTGACTTCACACCTCAGGAGGACAAGGCTGTGCAAGCAGGGGATTTCCCAAAATGCACCTCTGCTCTGGCCTGATTTCCCAACACAGGATTGATGCTTCCCTTGGTCCCTCTACCCCTACACACATGGAAGAGTCACCGCTGCTGTCTATCTAGCCACCATATACCTATTCTTCAAGGATGGTTACAGCCCGAATCCTCTTAGTGCTCTTCCCAATGACTCTAATGTATTTTCTTCTTTACAAAATCTCAATGCAACTTATTGTTTGCACCTCATAATTAGAATCACATACAGTTTTATTCTCTGTTTCATGTCTACATTCTCTATCCCAAGTAGGGATGTAAGACAGAACCAAGTCCAAACTTATACCTACTATGTTAGGGGTCTCATTGAATTTTTAACCCAAAATGAAGCCTCTGTAATTTTCTGGTGATCAGTTCAATATAGAGTGACTTTTTTTTTCGAGTTTCATAACACATTTAATTTTCAACACTGTCAGACAGGTATTATTATATGAATTATAAAGACAACAAAACAGAGATAACAAATTGGTGAACTTCATAAAACTAGAATGATTCCAACCTGGAATGTGTCCACACACTTTTCTAGTTCTAAGTCAGTGTTTTTACATTCACTCACACTCGCCTACAACAGCTTGAGCAATTTCCTACTGACATATCTGATCAGGAAGGAAGTCAAATTTTCCCATTGTTCACATTGTTAACGTCACTCAATGAAGAATGCTAACGGCAGTGGATCTATAGAGTGACATTTGTAATGAGCAAGAAATATTAGGTAATAATCTCCTTCATTAAGGTTTTCATTACTTGGTGTCTTAGAAATACATGCCTCATAGCTGTTCAGCTCTCTGCTGACGCTCACCAACAGAGTCCAGCACAGAGTGAGCAGAGTGCTGCAGAACAACGTGGAGTGCCTGCAGGGCGCACTCACATCCGTCACAGACCACTGACAGTGCCCTGGAGTTTCTGCACGTGCTTGAACTGACTCTTCCTAACAAGGAAATGCCTTGAAAATTAATCATTTCAAACAGGTATAAACTGTTTCAGGTATAGCAAAATGTGAATCAAACCTGCCAAATTCTCTGATCTAAAAACCTATGCTTCAGTGAGAATTTTCATTGTTTTTAGGTTCTCGCTCCAGATATACCAGACAAGCAATAGATTTTCTGTCCCTCAAGTCACTCTCTTGGGCAAGCAGGCTAAAACTGTGTTAGAATACTCAGTCTAAACATTTGCGTTCTACTTTTCTGAGTTCTGGCCTTTGTCAAAAAAATAAAGTATCACATTAAAATCACAGGATCTGCTGAAAGATTGTATTATAATCCCAGAGCAGCCTAAGAAAAAAAATTAATTTCCCTTTTTTGTTGTTATATACTCACTTTTGTTTCATTATGATCTGTATATTCTTTGGTATATCGTTTTAACAGCTCTGCCTTCAGCTCTTCTGCTTTGGGAAATGCAATTTCCTTTAATTTCTGAGACATACACAAAAATACTGAGAATTAGAACTCCCAGCTAATTAAACAGAGAAGTCAAATTAGCAATAGCAACAATGTTTCTAAAAACAATTTTAAATACCCCCTGCTGCTTCACACTGATCTGGCAAACTGGCCCCCTCTCCTATTGCAGGGTCTGGTGCTCAGAAGCGGCCACTCCTACTTCCACTTTGAAGTCAGGGTGTGCCACTCTGAAGCTTTTAGATGGGCACCCGTGAAAGTGAAGACCTACCTTTAATGTGTCTTTCTTTTCAGGAATGACAGCTGATTTGTAATCTCGATGTTTTGGTAGTTTCTCAATGAAGAGCCTAAGGAAACAGATCAGAATGATTGTGATACAAAGAAAATGTCCACATGTCCAAAAGATTTCGAAGCAATGCAACTCCCTTATCCTGCAGCCCCTGTAAGGCGGGGATCCAGGTGTGCCAGGCTCACCCAGACAGGCCATGTTCCCCCACCCATCTCCAGCCCTCTAAAGAGCAACAGAGTGCTTCTCTCTTCTCCCAAATCAAGCCTGCAGCAGCAAGCACCAGACTCCTACAACAACAAATATGGGTGGGGGGGAGCCTATCCTGTGCCCAAAAATATAGCTCCAAAGACATTCTTTTCTTGTGACAGCAACAGGTTTCCAAAGGAACGGGTCTCTGTCACAAAGAATTCTTCAGAGAACAGTGTGGCAGCCAATGGTGGGAAGCTAAAGGAAACCCAAGTTCTATTTCTACTCCTAGCTCTGTGTGACCTTTCACTTTAGAACTTGACTTTAGGCTTTCTTCCCTTTGTGATTCATGTTCCTTCAAAGAATACTCCTTGCAGCATGCTAAGCACAGAGAAGCTTTGACAGTACCTGTGTGTCATGTGCCCATGCTACATGTAGAACACGCATTACGGTCTCTGATGAAATGTACTTAAGAAATACAAGTGCTAGATTTTCCCTTTCAGGTCTTGTCCTTGGCTGCAAAGCTCAGTGGGGAAAGGTAAACTGACTTGATTCACAGACGTCTAACACTTAGCATGTCTACTTGGGGACAGCGAGAAAAAGGAAGTCCAGTAACTTATTGGAGTGGCCAATTCCGAATTTCAGTGCCAGCTTCAGAATCTCCTCTTTTAACTACTATACTGCCTCCACACGGTTCCTGGAATGTCCACAACTGTCAGAGGGGTTCTGAACAGAGCAGTCTTTTAATAGAATTAAGCTGTAAAATATACAAGTCAAGATCCAAAATAAATAAATTGGAGGTAGCTTGTTCACCGCCCTAAAATACTCTGCTATAGTTAAGATTAACTGAGTCTTTTCCATTATCTACCCAGGGGCGGGAGAAAAACAGAGAAGGGAACCTCAGTAAGGGGAAAAGAAGAGGACTTCCCAACCTCCCTGTCGCCCTTCAAAACAAACCCTCTACAGATGAGTCCGCCTCCTTCGGTTCTATATTTGGCATATGAAAATTTCCTTTTAATCCAAGACCGCTCAGGCCAGGATAAATTCTAAAATCAAAAGGATTCTAAAAATCTTCCCTTTGGGTTTATGGAAAAGATATAAAACAGTTTCTTTGAAGTCTAAAACAAGTGCAAATTTCTTTGTTTAGTCATAAAGTTCTAACAGGATATTAAGATAAATAAGACATAATTCTTGTGGTCAGGAGACTTACAACTCAGGAAGTCTCTCACTCTTGCCCTAAAGACAAAGGTTCACGCCCCCACCTTTAGCAGGCCGAATGTGCGCTGTGCTGCAGCCTGAGTCAGCCAGGAAGGGATGAGGAACACGTGCTTTACATTCGATTATGGCTCAACAACCTGAAGAAAGAGACTATAATGGCCCCGAGGCCAGAGATTTCTGTCTCATGCTTCTTTGTATGTTCCTTTAAAGCCAACGCAGTGTCTTGTATTTATTGCGCTCAATGAGTATCTGATGAATCTTAATAAATATCTGATGAATAGGATGGACTTAAAACCTGTGGATGAGCTGAGTGAAAATACCAAAGTGTAAATAAATTAGTGTGTGCTACTTTGTAAGAAAGGGAAAAAATGACATATATGTATATTATATATCCTGCTTATAGATACATAAAGAAACATAGGAAGTGTATACCAGCTCTAACTAACAAAAGTAGAGGGCAGGGGAAATAGGGTGGATGAAATAAGGGTGGAAATAAAACTTTTCACCGTGAAGCTTTTTATATTATTTAGACTTCGAACCAGGTAATAGAATCTAGTTAATATGTAAGGATAAAACTTTCAGACCTATACATGAATACCTTCCCTTGTTTCAACTGTTGCCCGTTTTCTGAATGGGGAAATACGGGTCGAAAGGTCTCTTGAAAGCAGAGACTGGGCCACATAACCCCCTTCCCATCCTGGAGGAATCAGAGCTTAGTGGTGAGGAGGATGGGCTCTGGGGCTACCTTGCCTGGGCTCAAATCCAGGCTTGGCCAGGCCATTTACTGTGACCTCAGGCAAACTACTGAATCTCACCATCCCTGTTTATTTATATATATAAATTATATATATATATATATATATATATATATATTATATAAATAAATTATAAAATAGTACCACCTGATAGGATTGCTGTGATGCTTAAAGAAATAAACAAATAAAGTTCTGAGCACAGTGCCTAATATACAGCTAACATCTATGTGCTTATATAATTGTTTTTACTAATAAGTAAACAAATGAAAAATGTGAGCAAGAAGAGACGAAGACATTAACACCAGGAATGGAAATGTTCCAGGCACAGAACAGCTGTGGCCCAGAGTACACTGTTCTCTGGGGCTAGCTCTGGCTGCAGCCTAGACAGAGGATAGGCACCAAAACAAAGAAAGACACAGGCCAAACTCCCTAATAGAACAATGGGGAAAACAGATCAGGAGAAAAGGAAATACAAAAAGTGAATAAGTGTATGAAATGGTATTCAGCTTTACTTATCATTGAAACTGAAATTAAGATGAGATATCATTTTCATCTATCAGATTGGCAAAGGCTTAAAGGCTGATTATAACCTTTGTTAGTGTAGGAAGGTGTAGGGAAATGAGTGTCCCTATACACTCTTAGCAGTACTATAATTTGGTAATACTCTTTTCTTAGGGAAAGGAGGGGGTGGGAGACAACTATTAAAAATTTAAAATGTGCATATTCTTTAAACTCACAATTCCACTTCTAGAAATCGACCCTACACAACAGTACAAGGGTGTGTGTGTGTGTGTGTGTGTACACAACTATTCAACATGGCATTGTTTATAAAAGCAGGCAAAACTGAAAGCCTAAATGTCCATCAACAGAGGATCATTTAATAAATTATGGTGTACCCAGATGTGATAAATAACATAATCATCCATCCATTTGTTCAACAAACAGTAACTGAGCATCTACTGTGGGGTCAGGCATTATTGTAAAGGCTGCGGATTTGGCAGTGAGCAACAGAGTCACACATTCCTCCCCGAAGGTGTACATTATAGTGGGGGAACAGACAATAAACAAATCAGAAGGTATGTGGACAATCAGTGCAAGGAAAAGTCATTATAGAGAAAGGAAACAGGAAGTGAAGGGGGCAGGGACTGAGACTTTGGATAGGGCATCTAAGGGCATCACTGGCAAGGTGGCATTTAAGCACAAACGGGAAGAGAGGGAGCCAGGAAGAGACCTGGGATAAGACTGTTCCAGGCAGAGAAAATAGCCCTGAGACAGTAAGATGAATCAATACGTCCCAAAATGGAAAGACGGAAAGGCTGTTAAGAAAGCAAGCTGTAGACCAAAATGCATTACATGATTTCATTCATGCTTTAAGAGGATAAACATGTGAGTCCACGTGCTTGCATGGCATAAACATTCTCTTGTCGTACATGTGTATGTGCGAGAAACATGACAATGGCTGATGGTAGATGACAACTCTGGTAGATGACACTTTCCACTGTGATATTTCCCTTGCTGTATGTTTTGGAAAAAATAGTCTTAGTCAATGAACAGATATTAATTTTGTATAAAATAATTAATTCAGAAAGCCAGGCAGAAACGATGTAACATGAGAGATTAAGGACTCTCGTTTCTCTTCTTCCAATCTCAAAGGGCCACGTGAGCACAACCACAGATGAAGCACTCTTCAGTCTATGAGCCCCAATCCCAGTGGTGCGCATTTTCAGTGCTGGTGACAGACCATTTTCAGACAGTGGGTTTGCGTTTCAGGAGGCTCACAGAGCAAACAGGAATTGCTTAAGCCTTCTGTAACTACCTTCTATGTAGCCTAGTCAATGACCATAAAAAGCTGTGAGAGAATACACTGCCTGGATTATTGGCTGTGCTCATCATGAAACTATGTACTGCTTTAATATGCTGAAAATCCTTCTTCTACACCGGGGTCTGCAAAAGGCAAAGCATTCCTACAGCAGGGAGAATCTCCGAGGGGGGAATGTGCTTGAGATCACTCGGATGCCTGAATTGCTCCGGGGAAAATAACAAACATGCCTTTTAAACTCCGGAATTGAAGGATCCACAAAAGGTCTAGAACAATGACTCCCAATAGCGGGGGAGGCAGAGGAGTGGTGCCGGGGATGCCTGCCCTCCTTCCTCAGCTGTAATACCTGCCAAAGTGAGCCACTGTTACTGACAGAAATAGACCAAGTAAAATGCTGTAGAAAAACAGAAGGAGAATCCTGAGCTAGAACTTTTTTCTTACTCTCAGGGCTTGCTGGTTCACAGACTCAGAATTAGGGTCTTAAAGATATCTGCAAGAAAAATGAAGGTAGCTATATTTATTGATCCAGGTTAAGCCAATCCAACAAAACCCCAAATTAAACCCCAAATTCAACAAATTAAGTAAATGAGCTGCTACATCTCACCTCTTTCTGGTGCAACTCTCCTCCAGGCCTAGTTCGTCATATTGAATGGGAACCAGAGACAGGGACAGGCTGCCCATTAGTCTGGCTGTTAATGCTAACATTCATGTCACTCAAAATAACACCAAGTCACAGAGAGACATCAATTCCTTAAGGACCTGTGTACTCTTAATCCTGCCCCCTCTGGCCTATTTAGGAGTTTACTGCTACAGTTAAATACTCTCCGTTCTGTAACAGCAGCCTCTCCTCCATAGGACCTTTTTCATCAGCAAAAAATGTGCTCTAGAATCTCCCATCTTCAAATACATACCACATTTTCACACACTCCTTGTCCCCCTTCAGTTACTTCCTCATTTTCCCACTTTACTTCTGATCCAACCCCTACAAAGCATTGTCTCTGTCAGGTCTTGGCAAACTACACTAGTGGGTCAGATCCAGCTCACCATCTGTTTTCGTAAATAAAGTTTCACTGGAACGCAGCCATACTCTCTCGTTCACATGCTGTCCATGGCTGCCTTCACACTACAAAGCAAAGGTCATGACACAGATCAAATTGCCTGCAAAGCCAAAAATATTTACTATGTGGCCCTTTACCAAAAAAGCGGGTTGGCAGTACAGTCACTGTCTCCACTTCCTCACTGTCCATTCACCTTTCCACCCGCTCTAATCTAGTGTCTTTTTGATCCTTTTGTGAAATCACTTACGAAAATCACCAATGACATCAGGTTACCAAACCCAAATCCTCACCCATCTGACCCATCTGAGCCAGCTGCCTCCTCTCTGCAAATGCTGACCTCTACTGGCTCTCCCGGCACCACCCGCTCCTGGACTTGTTCCTGCCTCTCGAACTTTCCTCAGTCTCCTTTCCTGGTCTTCCCTTCACTAACCAAACTCAGGGTTCCGTCTCAGGCTCCTTTTCTCATTCTACAGTCTCACTATCAAGGATTCTTGATCCTTTTACGTGCCATGGATCTTTCTGGCATCTGAGGAAGCCCATAGATTCCTCCTTGGAATAACTTTTTAAAATATAACATAAGATAGAAAGAATTACAAAAGAAGCCAATTCTACTGAAATATGGTTTTCAAAATATAAGATACTGTGATATGGACTTCTTCATTGATGTGCTCTTTATTAATGCATTGTTAATACATTTATTAATGTGTTGTTAATGCATTTAAAACAGGACCTACTCGTGGGTTTAGTAACTCTGTACTATAGTTATGAGGTAGTGATAAGTGTAAATACTACCTTGAGATATCAGGAAAAATTGTAATGTAAAATGAAAGTATCTTGATTTCTGTAGGTGACAAACTTACAAACACAGGCACACCCCATTTTATTGTGCTTTGCAGATGTTTTCATCAACATTAAGGCAAGACCCTCTACCAAGGAGAAGATTACAGCTCACTGAAGGCTCAGATGATGGTTAGCATTTTTAGCAATGACGTATTTTTAAATTAAGGTATGTACTGTGCATTGTGTTTTTTAGACATAGGCTATTGCATACTTAACAGACCACAGTATAGTGTAAACATTACTTTTATATGTACTAGGAAACCAAAAAATTCATGTGACTCACTTTATTGCACAATTCACTTTAGTGCAGTGGTCTGGAACTGAACCCCAATATCTCAGAGGTATGCCTATATTATTACTACTACTTTCATTTGAGGCCTACATTCAAAATTGAAGGAAATGGTAAATTTCAGTTGGAGGTTAGTAAAAGTAAGAAAAGTTTTTCCCAACCAAACATGGACTCCAAATTCCACCTAGGAATCACCGTGGGGTTCCTGGACCCCCAATTAAGAATCTCTGTGCAAGAAGGTCTTGGTGGTTCTCAAGGCTCCAGAACCATTGTATGCTGGGGGCTCCTGCATCTGTATTTCCAACTCAGACTTCTCTGAATTCAGGCTGACTGGTACATCCAACCTGCTACTGGACATCTCTACTTGGATATCTCACAGGCATCCCAAACTTAACATGTCAAAAAAACAAAAACAAAAACAAAACACAACCCAATCCCAGACTTGAACTCTTGAATCTTCCCCTTTCAATACCACTCTCTCCTTCTCAGGAAACAGACCAGCACATCCCTCATGGCTCAAGGCAGAAAGCTGAGGTCAATCAATCTCGACATAATCTTTCCTAAACTACAACTAAGTCCCATGGACTCTACCTCCAGAATACCAAATCCAACCGCTTCTTTCCAGGTCACCACGCTCCTTTAAGCCACCAGCCTCCCTCCTGAATGGTTTTGTTCCCTAACTAATCTCTCTGCCTCCTCTTAACATTCTCTCAACTATATACCACACAGCAGCCAAAATTTATATTTTTATAATAAAAGATTTAAAGTCACAACCTCACTTAAAATGTTTCAGTGGCTTTCCATATTGCTCTCCAGATAAAACGCAAACTCCTTCCCGTGGCCTATACAGTCCTGCGAGATTCGGTCCTGCCTGCCTCTCTGATGTCACCTGGAGTCATCCTTTTCCCTCACTCGCTACACTCCAAACACAATGGCCAACTCTCCTGTACCCTTCAAGTCTCAGTTTAAATCTCATCTTCTCAGACAGACCTTGCCCTGACTCCTCTACGTAATCAGATGTTGGTTATTTTCTGTCCCAGCACTCTCTATGTTGCTTTCATAGCATTTTTTTCATTCTGTGACCACATAGTTATTTGCCTACCTTTTTGTTGTCTTCCCCCATAACCAAAAAGGTATACCAATAAAGGTACGGGCCATTTTATGTACTATGTATGCAGGTCCTAGCACAGTACCAAGTATATGGTAGGTATACACAATGTACATTTGTTGAAAGAATATGGTCTTTGACCTCAAAGCACTTTCTATGTGGGGCAACAGGTCCTGGAAGGCCCTTCAGGAAATACGTGGTAGAGTCATTTCACGACTCTAATGAACTCTCCCCAAGGAATTATGCCCTTGGGTTTCATTCTGGGAGAACTATCTATAAGATTCCTGAAAATATACAAGAATACTATTTCCACCAGCAGCATGGTACATGAAGAGAGGGCTAGTAGCCAAAGAAACTTCTCAGAGAAATAAATTTTGTGCCCACCGTGCCGAGGAATGAAACACTTGTAACAGTAAAGAGAGGCCAAAATGTAATTACAATTCTATGAAACTTTATCAGCATTGAGGCATGATGGCGTGGATGGAATTCAAGATCCTTGAGAAAACAGGCACTACTTCCAGACTTAAATGAAAAGGACAACAGCAGTCCATTTGCTCCATCTAAAATCACAGTATGAATCCTAGGCTGTCCCCTCTTAACTCCCACTTTTCTTTAGAGCACTGGTTATGAACTGAGGCAATTTTGCCCCTCAGAGAACCTTAAGTAATGTCTGGGGACATTTCTGGTTGTCACAGCTGGAGGGGAGAAGGTGCTGTTGGCACCCATGGGTAAGGACCAGGGCTACTGAAAAACACCCTACGATGAACAGGATAGTCTCCACAACAAAGAATTATTCAGCCCAAGATGTAAATGATGCCAATGCTGATATACCCTGCCTTAGAGTGGCATGTGATCAAAAGCTTACTGTGACATTATTGACAAGCATATATCATCTCTGGGAGGACATATGGGAAACTAATACAAGTGAATGTCTGCGAAGAGGAGTGGCAGGAGATGCAGCATTTGAATGTTTATACCCTTTTGTGCCTTCTGAATTCTGCACCGTATGTATGTGTTACCTATTCAAAAACAATAAAAAAAAAAATTTATAAATAGTCAGTGTGGCCCAAGACTATGATCTCAAAAAACAGAACATTATCAAAAGAAAAACAAAAAGGACAGAATCTATGTTGGGTTTTGTCACTCCAAAATACGGAACAAAGTACACTGCTAAACGCTGGGCCTGCTTCCTCACTTGCAGAATGAGAGGATGATGTGCACCACTAAACGCACACAGAACTGCAAAGATAAAATGAAATAATGCAGGCGAAATGCTCTATGAACTATTAAAAGCCATATAAATACACTATAATGATTATTTTTTAAAGAGGTCCTGGTATTACCAAAGAAGACGACTAGGAATTATAAATAAGACCCTGTAACATTATTCCCTTTCTAAATTACACATCATTTTGTTATCACTGGGGCTTTGGAGCTGTTCCCTGTTAATTGCACAGAAATCTTTTATTTATGCTGCTAACCCTAAGATGCTAAGCAAGCAAAGCGAGCCACACAAACTGTGGATGGTCAATACTTGTTCGATGATTTGCATAATAAAAGTTAAGAAAAAAGTTAAAAAACTTTTTCCTGAATCACTCAATTTGCTACAAAATAAGTAGAGGTGAGGAATTTTGGTTCTGCAAAGCTTTATCATTAATCCTATGATTAATAGAGAGGAGAGGAAAACCACTCATCAATACAAAACATGTGCAGTTTACCCACTAACTCTCTTGCCTAACAGCTGGCACAGGCCAAAGAGCTAGGTCTCTGACTCATGAAATTACTGAGTCATGGAAATAACAATTTCGGTACTCATGTCTTTGAATATCAAGGACAGCCAAGATGTAGGAACTGCCAGCAAAAATGATTAATGCTAATGATGTAAAGTTCTCTAGCTTTAGCAATTCTGAACAAATAAATGAGCACAAAAGCAGAATGAGTGAGGCATCGGTCACTGGAAAAGAAAAAAGTAACTGGAGGTGTCTTACGTGATATACTTGTTATAGAGAATGAAGGCATGCTCAATGTTGCCCTCCTCAGAGTAAATGGATGCCATTCGGATAATCTCGACTCCAGAGCGGAAGTACCGTCGGGGTGGAATGTCTTCATTTATCTCCACTGCGCTACCTATCTGGGAGAGAGCCCTCACCCGGTCTTCGGGAGGAAGGCTCACATCTCCATGATCAGACATCAGGACAAGTTCTGAGACAGGAAACAGAAAAAAGATGGCATCAGCATCACGGCCCACATCATCCTGGCACAACCCAGCACAGTGAGAAAAATACTACATGCCGTGGCTCAAATCAAATCATGCCTTTTTCCTATAAGAAGGCTGAGACCCACAGGGAAGCCTCTATCACAATGTTGAAGATTGGCAGACTCAAAACCCCACAGTCCCTGTGCCATCATTAGATGGTACAAGGAATATAACTATACTGGGCCATAAGGGTTTAGTTCTACCCTTCATGCTAATTTTCCATCATTAGGTGGCCCTGCTCTCAGCACTATAAAAGGAGGGCCAGTATCTTATATTTCTGGCATTGTTTCTCCTCCCAGCTACCCATTCCACCTACCCCAGTACCTGGCAGAGTCTCCTCAATGAACTTTCATGATGACTGTGAATGCACTTCAAGTCTGATTATTTTTGCTTAGTCTGAGAGTAACTGACATTTTCCCACGGTGTACTTTTTCATATTTGAGCACAGGTTAGTTAGGGAAACTGGGCCGGGAAAGAATGCTCATAACCCTAACTTGCTCACTAAACCACTATTCCAGCCAATCTACATCATTCCTCATAACAGTGCAAGGAATTTAGATCCTGAAAACAATTCACTCAAATGTGTCTTCACAGACTAAGGACTCTTTGAATAACAAAAGGGCACAAAGGTAACCTGGCAGCAAAACACCTGGGCACTTTCCCTCCCTGGGTCTCAAACTGCAGTAATTCTACGATCTTTCTAGTTATCGTTGTCAGAATCAGATTCCAGCTTCCAATCAGGTATCACTCTACATCATTTCCGAAAAGAATCTGGGTATTTGATACGTACTGAATTACAGCACGTGGTAACCAGCATGCTCTAGACTATATAAGCTATAGAAGAATTCATTCTGGAATTCAAGGCCCTCTGTCACCTTGCCCTATGTTATCTTTTTAATCTTAAGCCTTACCCCTTCCCAAAGGAGATCACTTGCTTCAATCAGGATTCTGATCTGCCCAGAAATCCTCACATTTCAGTTTCACTTGTTCATCCACTGTTGTTTGCCACTCCAGCCCCTCCCTCAGATAGTTCTCTCCCGGCCAATTCTATCTCCAGGTCACATTTCCTCCACTAAGTTTCCTTTTTAAAATACCTTCACTAATAGTACAGAAGCTGTGGGCGCTGCCAGGGATGCAAGGCATTCCATCTCCCACAAAGCCTTTTTAAGACCTCAGAAAGCCTAAGCAAATCTAAAATCTCCCCATCTTGCCCAATCAGTAGACTCCGTCCAGGGCCCATTTAAAGCTAACTGAAGCGGAGGATGCTTGTAGTACCTCAGTACCTCTCGGGAGAGGATGTTTTGGGTCACGATTGCAACCCTCTCCTGAGTGCAGCAGGCGGTGCCCGGTACTCCAGGGCCAAGCAACTCTCCAGAAAGGAAATCAGCATCCGTAAACAAAGGGGAAGGGGTCGTAAAGGACTGGGCGGGGGGGGGGGACGAAGAGGAGAAAAGCTGCAGCAGGAATGACCGGAGGGGGCGTATGCGGTGGACGGGGACCTCCAGACAACCGCCTGAGGCCCCTCTTTGAAGGCACTCAAGCTCAAGTTGCCAACCGGGGCAAAAATCATCCAAGGTCTTCGGGTTTTTCAAGTGCTATAGGCGGGGACGCGCTGGGCCTGGCTGGGGACCAGAGCCGGGAGCCGGCAGGGCCTTCGCGCGCGGCGGGCCGGGCAGGGGACCCAGGGGAGGCGAAGGCTCTAAGCCCCACACTCACGGCGGCTGCTCCCCTTGAGTCCGACCACGTTCGGAACCCGGGGCCCACCACATTACCGGGGCCCTTCCCCACCTGTCCCTGCGGACGACACTCGGAGCTTCCGTAAACGTCACATCCGGCGCCCGCCCTGCCCACTCCTGCTGGCCTGTATAAGTTACATTCCCAAAAATCTAGGACCCAGGGGCCACGGAGCTGATGGGCGGGGCCACTGGAAATTCGACCAATGAGGAGAGAGCTCGAGGGCAGCCATCTTGGTAAAGGAAATCAACAGAGAAGAAAGGGAACCAAGTAGGGTAGCTAATGACCAAGCTTAGTTTTGTTAACAGAATTATTTTGATTTTGCAACTCCCCAGAAATCTTGTCAGCTAGCCTGTCTGTCACACTCACACAAATCCAGCATTTAAGGAGGCATTGCTGATCCAGAGTAGCTGGCTAAACTAACCAGGGTTTCTAAATCAGGGAGAGGAAAACTGACATTTTCAGTTTGTTGGTGTTATTTCTACACAAAATTGATGGCTTGAGGTATTAAACAATAGCTTTTATTGACCAGAAAAGAACATAAGACTAATTTTTAATGTGAGCACCAATACCATTTATTGAAAATGAGTGTTTAATTTCTAAAGGTCATTGTAGAAATCCACGGGGACACAGAAATCTGTAGGACAGTTTTTTGCCCCCCGCCCCACACAAGATGGCTATTGCACCAATACAAGCAGAACGGCACATTCTGTGTGTGGACGTGTGTAAATATGAATACATGCACAGTCTCTTTCAAAAAGGTCCTGCAAGTCACTGCAGTCAATCTCAGGAGACCTTATATATACCACTACTTTGAAACTTCATGCCTTGGCTTAAAATTTTAACTTTCTTGGCAATACTCAGTTCGCTTCCAGTTAACCCACCTCCAATTTTGGGAGCCCTCTTGTGAAAGGGTAAAGTCAGCGTCGTTTGCTATTGTGGCACCATTTGTGGAGCAGGCCTGAGACCTTGTTGAACATGGCTGCCATTTTCCTCTTCTGAGCTTGTCTCCAGGACTGGAAATCACTGGAAGCAAGAACAGAACTAACTGTTCCTACAGCCACAGGCAGAAGAAAACGTTGGAGCAAACTGCAGCCCCTACAGCCCAGGGGCCACACAACAGCAACCTCCTCACCTTTTTAAATTCAATTACAATCCAATAAAAGCTCAAAGCTCCTGTCGCTCCATGCCAGTGCCTGTCTGCACACCTCGCCCTTTCCCTCTCTTGGAAAAGTAAAATAAAAATTTTGTTTGCTGCAATTTTTTCTTCTTGTGAATTCTTTCACAGCCCCTGTCACCACCCTAACACCCTGCAAGCTTGTTAGTGATGTTAGTGATTACATGACCTTTCTTTCAAAGTCTAGCTTAAAGCTCCTGCACAGGTGTTACCTCTTCTACCAGGCCGGCATCCAGATCTTTAATTTCTCTACTCCCTTTTGTGTAAATTTCTCTTGGATTTCCCTGAAGTGATTCTGTGTGGTCACTGGCTTTTCAGACTTATGGCCGAAAGCACCTAGAAGGTCCTTTCCCCTCTACAAGCGTAAATATGCATGTCAGTGCTAGGATCCACTGTTGGTTCTCCTGGATCCCTTGCAGGTAACTTTGGGAAGACAGCTCTAAAGGGCACACTCCTGTCTCTTCAAAACTTTTATTTCTATACTGTCTCTTTCTCTTCAAAATGTAAACATTGTGAGTTGAGCCTAAAGAAATTGATGCACTAGGGGTGCTGGTCATAGGAAGGGCATACAATACAGGTGGGGTCCTGGCAGGAGACAACACAGGACAAAAACCAACCTATTCAACCTCTCAGTAAATTATTTTTTTAGCATCTATTATGTGCCAGTTTCTGTTCTATGTGTTAGGGATGCAGCCGTGAACAAATCCAGGTGGATACTGTTAATGTGGTAGTACAGACAGAAACAGAGCTGATGGAGTGTGGGGCAGGGGCATCTGCTCCCACTGAGCACATTCTCCAAAAAATAGCTCTTTTTTGTAACGTTTAACTTAACAAAGTTTACAAAGCTGCTAGATGTTAAGACTCTGAGGAGAAGGCTTTAAGAAGCTATGACTGGGAAGCGCATAGAAGAGGTGTGTGAATAGTCACAAACACAGCAACCACCACACAGATGCTGTCAGCAAATGGCTTCAGCATTTCACCTGGTGGGCCAAGTCCAGGCTCAAAAGTGAGGTGTTTTTTTCCTAATGCTGCCCGTACCTAGCCATGAACAAGTTCCCTGAATAGCCTCCCTATGATCTCTTGCATACTTTGATGTCACAGACTCCTGTACGCTTACACGGATATTCCTACCAGCTCATTCCTTGGAAGCATCAAGGGATTCCAAGAAGACAAAATTTTTGATATATAACATCATGGTATAGAAAATAGGCCCAGGTTAGCTTTCTGGGGGACCAAAAACAAGGAAGATTTCAGGAAGATGTCATTTGCCTAGTTGTTATTCCTGTGATAAGTGTCATACCTAGAGGGGCAATCTCCTTAGTACATGAATGACATTCATTCTTACCTACTATAATGTGTTCTTACAATAGCAGTTAATATTATTTTAAAAGCAGAAATTAGCCCTGGCTGGTGTGAATCAGTGGGTTGAGCATGGATGGGCCTGTGAACCAAAGGTTGCTGGTTCAGTTCCTGGTCAGGGCACATGCCTAGGTTGCAGGCCAGGTCCCTGATTGGGGGTAACTGGTTTATCTTTCACACATAATGTTTCTCTCCCTCTCTTTCTCCCTCCCTTCCCATCTCTCTAAAAATAAATAACTAAAATCTAGCACCCCCTCTCCCCCCAAAATTAGATTCTATTGCTCCTGGGTTTAAAACCCTCCAGTTATATCCATGGCACTTCAAATAAAAAATCCACACTTCTTACCCTGCTTATGAGTGAGTCTGTTCCCTTTATCTCTACGACTTTCTCTCCCACTCTTTTCCTTGCTTACTACTCTCTACCCACAATGTCTAAACAACTGTTCTTCCAGTCAAGACTTTGCACAGCTGTTTTCTCTTCCTGCGTGTCCTTACCCTGATCTTTACTTTCTGACTACACACTCTAAGTAGCCACCCAGTCACCTTCTTCACTCAGTCCTATTTTAATTATTTTTTATAGTCCTTACCACTATCTGCTACGATCTGGATTGTATATTGTCTTTCATTCCTCCCTAGAATATAGTCTACAGGAAGACAGGAGCCCTTTCTGACTTGGTCCCTCTATTTCTAGTGCCTAGAACAGCATTAACCCCAGATGACACTCAATAAAGATTGTTGAATATTCAAACATTGTTGAACTGAATGTCATTTCACTCATCCAAAATGAATTACAGGGATAGGTAGCCAATTATGGTGGTAGCTGAGATAAGCAAGAAAAACAGTGGTCATGATGCTCTTGGGACCAAGTCTTCTCCATAAGGCAGTAAGTTTTAGGAGCAGAAAACCTCCAAGACTAGATGCTTTCATTTATTGAGCAAGTTTTTATTGAGTACCTATCGTGTTCATGGATCTATGTCAAATGATGGGTCTACAATAAAGAAAAAGTTCCTGTTTTTTAAGGACCTCATGGATGAGTACTTAGACCCACCACAAGGGAAAAACTCTTTAAAAGATGATTAAGCCCAGGCTGGTGTAGCTCAGTGGATTGAACATGGGCTGTGAACCAAAGGGTTGCCGGTTCGGTTCCCGGTCAGGGCGCATGCCTGGATTGCATGCAGGCCAGGACTCCCAGCGGGCGGCACATGAGAGGCAACCACACATTGATGTTTCTCTCCCTCTCTTTCTCCCTCTCTTCCCCTCTCTAAAATAAATAAATGAAATCTTAAAAAAAAAAATGAATTTCAAGCTTCTAAGTGTAGGAAGCTGACAATAAGATTAAAAAAAAAAAAAAAAAAAGAGATGATTAAGCTTCTCAAGGCAGTGGTAGGTGAGCTCCATGCATTACTGAGACACTAATACAGCCTGTCTTGAACATTCCCAGAAAGTCGAGGTGCTCTGAAAGCACCTTTTTAGAATACTAAAAACAAATTGTTTATTTTGTTAAAATTTTTCCTGTGAGTCCACTGGGAATATAAAATGAGGCATACAATTTCAAAAGTAAATACTTGAGAAGAAAAAGATGTGGGATGAGCTTTCAAAAAAAACCCAGGAAGTACAGCAAGTGTACTGGAATCATTTACACTTGTGATTTTATGAAAACACGCAAGTTATGTTCCTTTTCAGTTGGAGTTGAAATTACTTGATGAAAAACTTGTTCCTTGAGAAGAAGTTTACAGTAAAACCAATAACATGAAGATAAATCTAAGGTTTGGAACTTCACCTACAGTTTGTTTGAAGATTGGTATCTGCCATCGTCAAGGAAAAGAGAGTCTAGCTGGGAAAATGAATTCTTATACATGCTTGGAAAATTTTCAGTGTGTGTGCATCGTGACAATTAAGGCTTAAATGTGTATATAAGGGGTAGATTTTATTTTAGGAGTATTTTCTTCTTAGTTACCTGATAGATAGCTATCAGTTATATAATTTATTTCCTAATGATTTAAAGCCTTTTGTATTAAGTAAGAATGCCATTCACAAAATTGCAAATTTCAACAAAAATTAAATGAGATAAGGAATTTTAGGGCTATCAATATGGACACTCTCAGTGGAAGGACTTTATCATTTTATTTGGTTTATGTATCTACTTTGAAAAATTATTGGCATATGACCAGGTACTACAAATTTTAATGTGGGATAGAATTTCATGCCACTATATTTCTACTTTTATACAAACATTCATTCATTCAATCAACTAGTATTTATTGAGTACCTACTATGTGCCAGGCACTGTTCAAGGCATTGAACATATATCCATGAACAAAGCAGACAAAGGAAACCTGTGCACTCAGGTGTCTTACATTCTAGGCATTTGACTTCCAGCGAAGATGGCGGTGTAGATAAACAACTTCACCTCCATGCACAACTGCAATAAAAATTACAACTAGACTACAAATAAATTTCACCCAGATTTGTCAGATAATTGAACTCTATGGAAGTACAACAACCAAGGATTTAAAGAAGCCACATTTATTCAGACGGGTAGGAGAGGTGGATATGTGGGGGTGCAGAGAAGCATGGGGAGATGTGAAGAGGTGGCAGAATGGACTATCCCACATTCATCTGTGGTGGATAAAAATTGGGAGGGATATCTGAGGAGCAAGCAATTCCAGCCCCAGACCAGACTACTCAGCCCATCCTTCCAGCACCAGGAAGATAAGTCCCCATAACTTCTGGCTACAAAAAACAGTGGGGGTTGGGCCAATGGAAGAAACTACGGAATTCTTAAGACACTTCTCTTAAAGGGCCTGCAACAGACTTAGGATTCATGTGGACCTACCCCCTCTGAGATTCAGCACCAGGGCAACAGCTGGAAGGGCACAAGTAACATATGAGGAGAAGGGGAGAAAGTGAACTGACAGGTAAGGGGGAGAGTGCAGGTGAGACAGCTTCCTCCTGGGCAATCTCCTGGGCCAGGGAACAGCATGGTCTCCTCTCTGAACTCTCCCAGACACAGAGCCACAAAACAGTGAAACAAGTTGACCCACCCTGGTGACTACCGAAGACTCTGCCCCACACAATTTACAGGTGCCTTTCCTACAATAGGCCACACTACTAAGACAGGGAGTCAAAGCAGCTCTACCTAATACACAGAAACAAACACAGGGAGGCTGCCAAATTGAGGAAACAAAGAAATATGGCCCAAATAAAAGAACAGGATAAAACTCCAGAAAAAGAACTAAATGAAATGGAGATAAGCAACCTATCAGATACAGAGTTCAAAACACTGGTTCAGGATGCTCAAAGAACTCACTGGGTACTGCCTGAGCCTAAAAAAGACCCAGGAAGAAATGAAGATTGCATTAAGTGAAATAAAGAAAAATCCACAGGGAACCAACTGTGGAGGTGATGAAGCTGAGAATCAAATCAGTGATTTGGAACATAAGGAGGAAAAAAATCATTCAATCAGAACAGCAAGAAGAAAAAAGAATAAAAAAAAATGAGAATAGAATAAGGAGCCTCTGGTACATCTCCAAACGTACCAACATCCAAATCATAGGGGTGCCAGAAGGAGAACAAAGAGCAAGAAATTGAAAACTTATTTGAAAAAAATAATGAAAGAAAACTTCCCTAATTTGGTGAAGGAAATAGACATACAAGTCCAGGAAGTACAGAGAAGCCCAAAGAATATGGGCCCAGAGAGAACCACACCAAGACACATCATAACTAAAATGCCAAAGGTTAAAGATAAAGAGAGAATCTCAAAAGCAGTGAGAAAAAAGCAAAGAGTTACCTACAAAGGAGTTCCCATAAGACTGTCAATGATTTCTCAAATGAAACTTTGCAGGCAAGGAGGGACTGGCAAGAAGTATTCAAAATTATAGAAATCAAGGACCTACAACCTAGATTACTCTGTCCATCGAAGCTATGACTTAGAATTGAAAGGCAGATAAAGTGCTTCCCAGACAAGGTAAAACTAAAGGAGTTCATCATCACCAAGCCATTTTTATATGAAATGTTAAAGGGAACTATTTAAGAAAAAGAAGATAAAAACTATGAACATTAAAATGTCAACAAATGCACAACTATCAACAACTGAATCTAAAAAACAAACTAAGCCAACAAGCAGAACAGGAATAGAATCATGTATGTGGAGATCATTTGGAGGGTTATCAGTTGGGAGGGAGAAGGGGGAGAATGGGGGAAAAGGTACATAGGTTAAGAAGTACAAATTGGTAGGTACAAAATAGACAGGGAGATGTTAAGAACGGTATAGGAAATGGAGTAGCCAAAGAACTTGTATGCATGACTCATGGACATGGACTAAGGAAGGGGATTGCTGGAGGAAATGGGGGTACAGGGCAGATGGGGGCAAAGGGGGAAATTGGCACAACCATAATAGCATAATCAACAAAATATATTTTTAGAAAAGAATCTTACATTCTAGTGATGGGTGATGGAGTGTGTATTATAAACAATTATTATGATAAAAGTAAATTGCATAGTATATTAGAAGATCCTAAGTACAATGAGAGAAGTGGGTCTCAGTGAAGGGAATCAGATTGAATGAAAGAAAACGTGCAGGAGGGCAGTTGCAATTTCAAATAGTGTGGTCAGGTAAACCCTCATTGAAAAGACTGAGTAGAACCCTGGCTGGTGTGGCTCAGTGGATTGAGCACCAGCCTGAGCACTGAAAGGTCGCTGGTTCGATTCCCAGTTAGGTCACATGCCTGGGTTGTGGGCCAGGTCCCCAGTTGGGGCATGTGAGAGGCTACTAATTGATGTTTCTCTCCCTCTCCTTCTCACTTCCCCTCTCTCTAAAAGTAAATGAATAAAATCTTAAAAAAAAAAGAAAAGAAAAGACTGAGTAGACTTTGAGGCAAGAACTGCATTCCAGACAGGGAACGGCAAGTGCAAAGGCCTGGAGCCAAAAGCTTGTTGACATGTTTAAGGAACCAGGAGGGCTCAGTGGGACTGCAGTGAAGTGAGTGACAGGGAGCACACAGTAGATTATGCAGGGCGGGGTCAGCAAACTACAGTGTGGCCTGTCTTTGTAAATGAAGCTGTACTGAAATACAGCTCGGCCCATTTGCTTACCTATTTTCTGTGGCTGATTTCATGCTACGGTTGTGGAGTTGGCTATCTGACACAGAGACACCCTGGCCCGCAAAGACTAACATCCTTACCGTCTGCCTCCTCACAGAGAATGATTTCCGACCCTTGATGTTGGTAGGGCCTCGCAGGCTATTGTTGGCGATGTTGGCTTTGACTGAGAAAAATGAGGATCCCTGGGAGGGTTTGAGCAGAAGGAGGACAAGATCTGAGGTATGTTTTGAAAGGATCGATATGGTGGCTGTAGAGAGGCAAGGGTGGCAGGAGGTAAGCCAATTCAGACTGTGGTTCACAGGGTACACTGGGGTGCCCCTGGGATGCAACCACAAACTCACAGGGTGTAGCAGGGTATTTTAATTTTTTTTAAGGATTTTCCATGATACTTGACATCTGTTAGATACCGAGTGTGCTTCTACCAGGTGGGGAGCCCAGAGTTCCAACGTGGGGTCATGCTGTATTCTTTTCAATGTTGTCATATCATTGTGAAGCTGAGTTTTTGGCAGGAGCTGTAATAAAAAAAGCCCTGTTTGAAATTCAATGTGGAGCAGGAAATGAGGCTGGAGTTATCGACTTTAATTACAAGGTTTGAGATATTATACAGTGGCAAAGAGTCACATGTGAGCAAATAATTGTAATTGTTTACGAGTAAAATAAAAAACCCCTGGCTAGGTGGCTGAGTTGGTTGAGCATCATCCTGTACACCAAAAAGTCACAGGTAGGAACCTGGTCAGGGCACGTCTCTAGGATGCAGGTTCATCCCCCCTGACAGGGTGTGTCTGAGAGGCAAGAGATCAATGTTCTCTGTCACAACAATGTTTCTTGCTCCCTCCATCCCTTCTTCTCTCTCTCTAAAATCATTCAGAGTGTCCTCAGGTGAGGATTTAAAAAAAAGTAAAATAAAAAAAATGTTATTTAATTTATATGTTTTACTCTATGTTTTCAAATATCTAGTTAGTTCTTGGAACATTGTATCATTGTACAATGCAGAGCTTTATTGAAACATTTCTCCTAAACTATTCTAACAAATGATCACAACTGGGTGGCTTTCAAAGAAGCAGGACTTTATTTTCCACGATCTGAGGGTCAGGAGTCTGCAATCAGTATCACTGGGACAAACTAAGGTGTCAGCAGGACCACACCCTCTGGAGGCTGTTGGGCGAGATTTCCTTTTTTGCCTCTTGCAGCTTTGGCTGGCTGCAGGGATTGCTTAGCTGGTGGCGGCACCACTTTGTCTTTGCCTCCGCCGCCACACCACCTTCTCTTCTGTCTGCACCAAACCTCCTTCTGCCTCCACTTTATAAGGACACAGGGGTTGCATTCACGGAGCAGCTCACCCTGATAATCCCAGGTGACCTCCCATATAAAGATCCTATTCAATCCCGCAACAAAGAC